>CAUDMG010003340.1:207500-282500 GCA_958450375.1 Homarus gammarus
TTGTGGATATAATATAATCGTGTGAGGAATCTGCTTGGGAGGGGATAGGGGGAGGGGAAGGGGGAAGGGGGGAGGGGAGGGGGAGAGGATTGTGGGGTGGGGGAGATGAGAGGAAGGGGAGGGGGATGAATGAAAGGGAATAAGGATGAGAGGAGGGGGAAGGGGACGAGAGGGAGGGGAAGGGAGGATGAGGGGAAGGGGAGGATAAGGGGAAGGGGAAGATGGGTAGGAAAGGGGAACCGTAGGATAGGGAAAATATCACAGGATAACTTCAACTTTAAGGATAAAAAAATTAATTAAATCCTCTCAGTCGTTGTGTCATGGAAAACAGTTGACAACATTGTAGAGTTTTTACATTCCCCGACAGATGTTTCTCCCTCTCTCTTGCCAATTGGTCATTCTTTAAACTAACTCAAAAAAAACCAATCTGGAATTTCAAGGTAACGAGTGGTAAGGCAATATTGAGGTGGACACGAAGTCTAATTATACCAAGTTTTAAGATAAGACTTTGGACACAACCTCCAGTACGTTACAAGAGGCGATTGGGTGAGGTATAGGATATGCTTAGTAAGGATCTTGAAGGAGCGCTTAATATTCCTTTATCACGGCATCTTGTGGGTTTTTTCTACGACGAAGGATTTGCCTGAAGGAGAACTGTGGTAGGATCGTTCACATTCATCCCTTCAGGAGAAAGCTTAAAAGAAAATCACACGTAGAAGGTGGCGAAGGTTAAGTTAGGTTAGGTTAGCGGTGAAGACAAGCTCAGTCTAGTTACGGAAAGCCAAGGACCTATTCTAAGTCCCTAGGTTATGGAATCTCAAGCAAGTAACCACTACGGTCTCTCTCACCTGGGCTATTAACGCTACTTCTTCCCCCCATCTACCCCCCCTCCATCTCCTCTCCCCTCCCTCCCTTCTCCATCACCTCCCCCTCCCTCTCCTCCACACACACACACGCTAGAGTAATCCATCTTCATTTTCTTCCTGCAACTGCTAACAATCTTAACTGCCCTATTACCATCAAATACAAGCCCAGGGCGCACCGCAAGAGCCCTGGGGTAGCTTAAACGATTTCTCACTAGCACAGAGAGAGAGAGAGAGAGAGAGAGAGAGAGAGAGAGAGAGAGAGAGACAAGAGGTTCGTACAGCAGATGTAAACAAACCTATACCCTTATGAGTACCTATAAACACCTGTACTTAATATTACTATAAACACCTGTACTTAATATTACTATAAACACCTGTACTTAATATTCTAACCAACTGCTTCTCCCCAAAATATTCCTACATTATCCCAACACATTCCTTTAAATTTTTTAATGAATTCTAACTTAAAATACTAACAGTAAAGAAAAAGAAAAGGAATTTGCATTGACTGACAGATAGATTACACACACACACACACACACACACACACACACACACACATTAACATACAGAGAAAAAATGAGACGCAAGTGTGTGTGTGTGTGTGGCCGAAGGGTGGTAAAATAACACGATGACAACCACCACCATCCTCACCACCACCCTCACCACCACCACTATCACCACCATCATCATCATCTTGCCTGCAGGAGTAGCGGCCACACATCTCCCTATCAACCAATATATTTCCCAGCTGCTATTTTATTGTGGGTATAAATAAAGATATCGTCTGATTTATTACATACATAACGCGACTGGTTTGGTTAGGTTAGGTTAGGTTAGGTATGACTGGACGATGCATTGACTTTGATAAAAAATATAATGTGTGAAGACGTATATCAATTCCCTTCAGGTTGTGTTAAGCCCTTGAGTTCGATGCTAACCCTTTGAGTACTATGCTAACCTTTTGTGTACAGTGTTAACGTCTTGAGTACGATGCTAACCTCTTGAGTATACGATGGCAATCCTTGAGTACGATAATAACCCCTTATATACACCACCAACCCTTACGTTCAATGAATGAGTCCAACGAGTAAGATCTCTTAAACAAACAAACAAACAATTACCTGTATAGACCTGAGGGTGGGAGAGGTTCATTTCCACCGTTTGTTTGTGATCATTGACGCCTAAAACGCAACTCTTTCCCAGTGTGCCGAAATGTATGGAGATAAAAGGCAAATAAATAGAAGACAATTTTTCTTTTTTCACACTACAGCAGGCAACAGGAGGCAGCAGGTGTTAGTGGTAGTCAGTGGATCAAGCAGCGTCCGTACATCCATCCATCCGTCCGTCCGTTCGTCCCCTTAGCTCACCAAGGCCCGGGGTATAATTACTGAGGTACTGTTAATTAAGCTTTAAGACACGACTGCTATCCAACGTGATCATGACTTCATAACAATACTCGACGAGCTTACTGACTCACGGGGCCCCACACATATAATGTAAAGGTTCAGCTTCCACCAAAGAGCATCATGAACGTGTTTAAACATGACTCATTGTGGCATCATCACAAAGATCTTTATTGCTCTACCCGCTCCCGCTACTGTCACTGCTGCTGCTACTGTTGTTCGTGCTTGACGTTATCATGACTACACATGTAATAATATTTCCCGAGGTTAAAGACTGACGGGGCCAGACTTGGGTTCACCCCACTGGCCAAGAACCTCAACATCACGCCACAATGTGACTTTCGTGCGTTCAATTCTCCCAAGAGACATAACGCCCCGTCCTCCTCTCCTGCCGGCGAGTCTGTTGCTGCAGCCAGAGAGGAATTACAGAACAATGGTGGCAGGTGACAGGCAACACGCCACGAGACAGTTGTACTTATAAATGCGGAGTCTCTTAAAGCTTTTCTCCCAGCGCCGCCAAACTGAGCCAGGCAGCGATAACAAAGACTCATAGCACCACACACACACCGCCGTTATTCTCCCCCGGCTGAGGGTGGTTCATCCCGCCGAGGCTGAGACTCATATTAATCAACGCCATTACAATAAAGAGACTAGGAGGTTTTGTGGTGTAATTTGCTGCAAAGGCGTCGTGATGGTTGACTGCCTCGCCATTATTGTGGAGGGGGGGAGGGGGCGAGGCAGTCAGTTGGTGCCTGGTAGTCAGGTGGATGAGGTGCTTCATCTTGACAGGTGCCACACACACCGGCCAGTAGCCTCCCGTCTGTCACCTCTACTACACGTCACGCCAGGAGCTGTAGTCTGTGTTCACCTAACTACTTGTACTGCCTGATGATGATGATGATGATGATGATGATGATGAGGATGATGATGATGGTGGTAATGATGGTGGTGATATTTCTCTTACGAAAAAAATAGTTACGGATATTGTTACGTATGCAGTGTTATACATAATTCCATATATTATACTGTATTATATTCACATTACAGTATATCGTAGCTATATAAATCTTTCTACTTACCTAAATATAAACATATACCGGTAAATAACTGTAAAGTAACATATCAATATATTTCACTTAATTTTTCATAAATCTGTGTATATATAAGTGTGTATGAAGGTAATATTATGTACATGTAGGAATTACAATATGCCACTATCAACATACATCAAGTCCAGAGACTGTTTGGTATGCCAGAGAGACTCGCATTATTTTTATAGCTGTCAGAGGTCAAAGTTGGGCCCTCAGAAAATCACATTTAATGACATGTAAACATTTAGCTGGGAGCTCAGAGTACAGGTACATATTTCAGGGGGTGAGGTTTACACAGACCCAGTCCAACCAGATATAAAACACCTCTCTCTCACTCTATCTCTCACTCTCTCTCTGTCTCTCACATCGCTTATAAACATCTGATCCAGCATACCTATTCCCCCATTCATCACCTTCCTAAACTCAGTAGCTCCTCTAAATCAAACCTGAATAAAAATACACATTATTACTGATCTCAGACTGGGAGCGTTCCTGGTCATTTCGTAATCTAGGCATTACTTACGCCCCAGCGGACAACAATCGAATCCTAATTTCTAATCAGTGTTTACAATCATGTGTGGGGTGACTCCACGTGACCCCACAGCTCGCCGGGGGTCTGGGGTCATCTCCGCCGCGCCTTCCTCCGCCGGCTTCGTTTTTCCTTTTATTGTGTCTTGTTGTGGATCAGCGTTTACTGGCTGGGATTAGGGATTGTCAATGTAAATAGAAGTCCAGGGGGAGGGGATGAGAGTCGCCAATCGTCCCCGTGTAACGATAATAAAAATAAAGTTGAATGCTAGATTTTCTCTCCCTTACAAGACGTCCAACAACATCTTGAGCGGCATGAATCAACCCCCTGATGATCCACACGGGCCCTCAGCTGGGGTCGCCCTGGACAGCTAAGTGTGTGCCCCCCTTACAGTCTTACCTGCCGAAGCAGCCGAGACGGGCGAGATTAATTAGCTTCGGTTTTCAGGTGTTCTTCTTAAGGAAACATTGACTGAAGGCATCTTAATGGTGGCCAGTAACGTCTGAACCTCGACCTTTTGGGCCAAGTCTGTGACGACACCAACCCGTGGGAAGGCGGGGACCTCAAGCCAGGGTTCACCACCTACTGGACACCCTCACCTGTTGACCACGGTTGTTAGGTCCGGGTGAAGTAGTTGTGGGCTTTTGTGAGGGGGGTGAGGGGCGGGTTAGGGTGTTGTGAGGTGGAGATGAGGGTGTTGTGAGGTGTGGAGTAGGGTGTAGTGACGTATTTTGAAGTGCTGGAGGGTGTGGCAGTGTTTTGTTGTAGTCTAAGTGGAGGAGCTATTGGAGGTCGACTGGATATGTTGTGCGTGTGTTGGAGGTCAGGATGGTGTGTGTGTGTGTGTGTGTGTGTGTGTGTGTGTGTGTGTGTGTGTGTGTGTGTGTACTCAAACATTGGAGATGAAAAAGCGGCAGCGAGTTGGGAGAAAGCTGACAGTCTCTATTGCATAAGAAAACAAGTGGTGTATTACAGCAGTCAGCCCGTCAGCAGAGAGAGAGAGAGAGAGAGAGAGAGAGAGAGAGAGAGAGAGAGAGAGAGACATCACACCACGATCTCTCTCAGTTCTCTCGGGTCTCCACCAAAGATACACACAAAATAATTATAAACACCTCACCACATTTCCTTGTTACCCAAACTACACCTCAACACCACACATCAATGAGTCACCTACACCTCCTCCTTATTCCACAATCATCACATTATTTATCCCATCATTCTCTCCTCCTCCCTTAATTCCTCCCAGTATTCAACCTCTCTTGTAACTCCCGAATCAAGAAAAAAAAAAACACAACAAAATAAAGCAAAATAAAACACAGGCTTACGTTACTTATTTCTACTTATAAAACAGGAAAATCTCTTTAATATGGAGATTACGCCCGTCTGAGGTTCTTAAGTGATAGATAGAAGATAAGATTAGAAGGTTTTTCTAACTCTACCCTGAGAAATACGAGGACATTAAAGTGTGTTGTTATGTGAGTCGACACATTCAGTGACTGGGTGTTGAGAATGTGATAATGTGTAGTAAAGTTACAAGTCTCTCTCTCTCTCTCTCTCTCTCTCTCTCTCTCTCTCTCTCTCTCATTCGTATATCTGCTCCTCCAATCCCTCCCTCCTTCCCTCCCTCCCTCCCTTCAATACCTCCCTATGACAACTATGGCAAGAGGATGAAGGATGTGGAAGGACAAGGATGGAAGGGGTAAGGAAAGGAGGGTTGGTTAGTAAGACGAATGAAAGAGGTAAAGGGAATGGAAGATAGAAGATAAAGTGGGAAAGGATAAAGGAGGGAGGGAGGGAGGGAAAGAAGGGGAGGGAGGCAGTGGAAAGGAGAGGAGGGAGGATATGACAGATGGGAAAGGGGGGTTTAAACAGAAAGGGTGAGAGGGGCCAGAGGCAGATGGAGGGAGGTGGGAAGGAGGAAGGGGTCCTGTGTACTCTTGAGAATCTTACATCGTCATCAATCGTAATGAGACGAAAAACCTTCCCAAATCCCTCCTCCTCCTCCCCTCTCTCTCCCTTCCTACCTCTCCCTGTCCTCCTCCTCAGTTGCGTCGTCCTCAGCCGTCAAGGATTACTGTCACGGGTACAAGGAGCTGCCTCGACGTCTCAAAGAAACCCCATCCGTAAGACAGACAGACAGAGACAGAGAGAGAGATATAGAATGCCTCCGCCACTTCCTCTCTACTACAGAGTCATGAAGAGTTTACCACACGGCGTCCAATGACAAAACACCAGCTTCTGAGAGGACTCCGATCACCTGGTAGCAGTCAAAAGCCCCCTCCCCCATAACAACCCGCTAAAGATGATAAATAACTAAATAATTCGCTAAAAAGCTCTCTAATGAGTTTTAATGCCATCTAATATCTGTAAACAGTTTGTAAATATCTGTAAATAGGTTTTTAATTACTCTTAAACAGGTCTTCACAACTCTCTAAGAACACCAACCGATTTTAATTATTTTTCAATACCTGGAAATAGCTAATGCACCTTCACACCCTCAGCAAGTCTAGCCTCTACACTTTCACACCCACAGCAAGTCTAGCCTCTCCACCTTTACACCCTCAGCAAGTCTAGCCTCTACACCTTCACACCCTCAGCAAGTCTAGCCTCCTCAGCGCCCGGTAATGAGTGTGAAGGAACAGCTCAACTCAAGAGCCTCCGTTATGTTTATGAGGTTAAACCACCAAAAACTTGCTGCTGCCTCTCGTATGTTTTCGTATCAGCTCAGGAATTCAAAGAGTCGGTCGGAGAGGTGGTGGTTGGTCGGGGCAGTCGGGGTGGTCAGTTCGGGTGGCGGTGGTGGCAGTATCAGGCTCTAAAACCAGATAATTCCGGGGTGAACGATGATAAATGATAAAAATAACAATACAAAATAATATAAAATGACTCAAACAATGGCGTCTTAATAACTCCCCCCAAAACAGCTTCATTTAGCGTGGATTTTTTTTTTTTGTTTACCTTCCGATCTTCTTAATAGGGATCAAACGCACGTAAGTAAAATATAAAACACCACAGACAGACAGACAGACAGACAGACAGACAGACAGACTATCGACAAACATAATCCCTCCCTCTACACAGAATGACTACAATAACACGAGAGAAAAAAAATATATATATATACACAGGTAAGTAAACATCTTCTCTACCTTCCCCCTCCCTACCCTCCCCCTTCCCCCTCCTTACCCTCCCCCCCTCCCTACCCTCCCCTCCCCACAAACTCTACCTCAATAACTCCTCGATTAGTGAATTTCTTTACCTGTGTTGAATACTTTACAGCCAAACACCTGTCGAGGTTAAATCTGGCGAAATTAACATTAGTAAACAAGGTGAGAGAGAGAGAGAGAGAGAGAGAGAGAGAGAGAGAGAGATGTCAAATGTCTACAGAGGTGAAAGGTGAAATTATACTTAAAAATTATGAGAAAAATATTGCGATATCTTTAAAAAACAAAATAAAACAATAATCAGGTGATGATAGTTTGTCTCAAGAGATAAATATTTACTCTTAAAGTTCTTGAAATCAAAACACTCATAATAATAATGAACATTTGTATTGGTCAGGAAATATTATTAAAAAAAAAACACCCTGAAATTGTGTGTATATATCTACTATTTTATATCACTTTCCTGTTTAGAGTGTGTGTGTGTGTGTGTGTGTGTGTGTGTGTGTGTGAAGGGGGGAGGGGTGAGAGATGCTAAACAAGTGTGTGTGGAAAGTGACAGAAAAGTGTTAAAACAACATGTGGGGAAAAAAATATAAACGTACATAATTGTTCATTTCCTTAAATAACACACACACACACACACACACACACACACACACACGACTCAAACCTTTTACTAATCCTATATTACCAAACAAATCTTTCTCAACAGACGGTCCTTCCAAAAAAAAAAAAAAAACACGAGTCTCAATATCAATAAAACTTAACAATACCGCCAATAAAAAGTAAGGAAATCACCTCCAGCCTTCCATCATTACCTCATCGTCGAGTAAAGTATCAAGCACAAACGACGACCCCGAGCAAGTAATAAACATGCAGGGCCACGCATGACCCGCCTGCCGGAGGAGTTTGAATCAGCAGGCGTCGCCCTCCTCACAGAACCTGGCAGGAAATGTTGGCTAAGAATTTGTGAGAAAAAGTTTGAGTGTTAATCTCGACACCCAGACGTCATATATGGTGAGGGGGGGGGTTGGTGAGGGGGGGGGGGGGTTGGTGAGGGGGGGTTGGTGAGAGGGGGATGGTGAGGGTGTAGCTGGTGAGGGTAGGAAGGGATGGAGGAGGAGGAGGAGGAGGAAGTGGTGGAGGTGAAGGATGGTGGAGGAGGTGGAGGTGAAGGGCGGAGGAGGTGGTGAAGGGTGGAAAAGAAGGAAGGGAGGAGATAAGGAGGAGAAAGAGGAAGAGAAGGAGGACGAAGAGTGGAGAGAGAGAGAGAGAGAGAGGGGGACGGAGGAGGTAAGGAAGGGGCGTAGGAGTGAAGGCAATTGTAAACATATAAATATATTCTCAGTAATATAAGTGTTGGCTGGTTAACTCTTGACGTGTGTGTTTGTGCGTGTTGTTGTTTGTGATACAGTGGTTATGGTTGTATTATATTCATGGATTATTCTGATGAGTTTCTGTCTGGCCGTAGTTATGTGTCAAGATTTAACCTTGTGTGCATTTGTCCCCGAGTGCCCCAGGAGGTGATCCCAACCGTGTTCATCTCAATAATCAAATATCAAAACTCATTCACTTGTGTTTGATATTCCCCGTGAAATAATGATGCTGTCTGTCTGTCTGTTTGTCCATCTGTATGTAAGCAAATGGTGTCCGCACAATAACTTGAGTTCTCTAGGTCACATATCAACTAAACTTCGAATATATGATCATTGGGCATTGTTGATAAGCCCTATTGCTTCTAGTCTCAGTTGTATAGATTCAATCATTCCAGAGATGATTCTAAGTTTAGGTTATATCCTATGTTAGTGTAATCTACCCTTACAGTGTTTTTATTTCCATGGTCATGCAATTCTATGTAACCAGCCCGCCCCCCCCCCCCACCCCCCACAAACTACCTCTGGATTGGTTGCTTTAATTTTAGGTACTTCAACTGCCAGAGGGTTTTTTGAAGCACCGTTCACTAGGCCATAGTTTTAGATAATTCAATTGCCAAGGTTGTTAAGCCCCGCACTTGGTCTGGGGTTCCTAAGAGAGAGAGAGAGAGAGAGAGAGAGAGAGAGAGAGAGAGAGAGAGAGATATGCAGCTGTGAGAGGAGACGTTTCCCCACTTGTCAACACACAGAGATAAACACCTCCCTTATAGCTACCACTCCCCTCACATCTAAATTAAAACAATCCAATGAGGAAAATAAAGACCTCAAAACAAAAGGAAATTAATATTAACAACAACAAAAAAAAACATAATCATAATTCGACAAACAGGCAACCGGAGATAAACATAGAGAGACACAGTCATATTTGGTAGTACATAAACAAGTAATATCCCTCACATTACTTGCAATAACACAGCCAATAAATTTCACTCGTCTCATTAAACAGACGAAAAAAAAAAATCCCCGACTATAACGAATTGAAGTGGCGGCCACGGGGAGTCTCCAAGCTAGATGGCATCAAACACAGAGAACACCATAAGGATCATTAACGAATTGTAGACCCAGGTGAGCGTCAACCATCTCAACAAGTAAGGGTCTGGGGGGTGTCGATGCACAGTCATGCGCCCATTCATAAATTTCATGTGACATAGATCGGAAAAAAGGGGGAGGCGGTGTGTTGTTCCCTGTCATCCGTTCTGTGTTGCTGCATCGCTGTTGCTGTTATGGTGACTATCCCTCGCCTGCTTGAAGGATGCACCTCAGGTTATCGTCTTGTTATCTTAATTGTTAATTATGTCGTAGGGTGTTGAGTATTTCAGACGCTGTTACGATGGCTGCTGCGTCTAGTTACTGGTGGCGTAGTCAATTGAGGGGAGGGGGGGGGGAGGGGCTGTCTCTTACCATCGTCCGTTTGTGTAGTGTAGTGTAGTGTAGTGTAGTGTTATAATATCTCCTTGCAGTTTTGTATACCGACACGATCAGATATTTTACATCACACTACTACCACTACCACCACCACCACCAGTACCACCACCACTACCACCACCACCACCACCACCAGTACCACCACCACTACCACCACCACCACCACCACCTGTACCACCACTACCACCACCACCACCACTACCAGTACCACCACCACCACTACCACCACCAGTACCACCACCACCACTACCACCACCACCACTACCACCACCACCAGTACCACCACCACCACCAGTACCACCACCACTACCACCACCACCACCACCAGTACCACCACCACCACCACCACCACAACCACCACTACCACCACAACCACCACTACCACCACCACCACCAGTACCACCACCACCACCAGTACCACCAGTACCACCACCACTACCACCACCACCACCACCACCTGTACCACCACTACCACCACCACCACCACTACCAGTACCACCACCACCACTACCACCACCACCAGTACCACCACCACCACTACCACCACAACCACCACTACCACCACCACCACCAGTACCACCACCACCACCAGTACCACCAGTACCACCACCACTACCACCACCACCACCACCACCTGTACCACCACTACCACCACCACCACCACTACCAGTACCACCACCACCACTACCACCACCACCAGTACCACCACCACCACTACCACCACTACCACCACCACCACCACCACCAGTACCACCACCACCACCACCACCAGTACCACCACCACCACCACCACCACAACCACCACCACCACCAGTACCACCACCACCAGTACCACCACTACTACCACCACCACCACCAGTACCACCACCACTACCACCACCACCACCACCACTACCACCACCACCACCACTACCACCACCACTAAACATTATATTACCCGTAGGTCACATTCTGTAGCTCCAGTAGTTATGATATCGACTGTACTGTTACGACACCAGTAAGTATAACCATAAGGTCGAGTTTGCTGATTATTATCATATACTACACACCAAACCTAACCTAACCTAACCTAACGAAGAAAACAGAGAGAGAGAGAGAGAGAGAGAGAGAGAGAGAGAGAGAGAGAGAGAGAGAGAGAGAGAGAGAGAGAGCACCCCAATACCATAATTCACTCCAGGTAAACAAATAAACAAACAATGGGTAAGAGACGACACCAATATAAACAAATAAATAAAAGAAAATAGTGAAGAATAAATACAATAAAAAAAAAAGATACAAGATAACGTAACAAAAGACACAAAGAAAAGAAACTTGAACCTGAACCAACTTAGCATTAAATAAGGGAGCTAATATCTCAACTGGTTATACAATTACAGGAAATTACCTCAAAATAGTCAAAAAAATTTCTCCCTAGATTAAAGACTCCCCAGGTAATGAGGTACTGACTCAGGTGGCGGAGAGAGAGAGAGAGAGAGAGAGAGAGAGAGAGAGAGAGAGAGAGAGAGAGAGAGAGAGATTCCCCCCAAAGGCTTATATTGAGGTATTCTATTCAAAGTCTTATAAATTATATAGTATAGGAACGTAAATAAACACGAAATTGTCCCTGAGTCTGTGATGATACGTTTTTTTTTGTATACGAAGATGAAGGTCAGGTGTTTTGCTTGCTTGTATCTCTCTCAGTCTGTCTCTCTCGCATACATACATACATACATACATACATACATACATACACATACCAGCTTCAGTGTATCATTATAGACGATGATGTTATGGAAACTTACACCTGGTCGTCACAGGTAAGTCGCATCAACACGGTGGTGGTGGTGGTGGTGGTGATGGTGGTGGTGGTGGTGATGGTGGTGGTGGTGGTGGTGATGGTGGTGGTGGTGGTGATAGAGGTGGTGATGATAGAGGTGGTGATGATAGAGGTGGTGGTGGTGGTGATAGAGGTGGTGATGATAGAGGTGGTGATGATAGAGGTGGTGATGATAGAGGTGGTGGTGGTGGTGATAGAGGTGGTGGTGGTGATAATAGGTGGTGGTGGTGGTGATAATGTTGATTATTGTACTTTCAATTTATTTTGTAATATTCTAAAACACGCATAAGAAATTTAAAAACAAAATTTACTCCATATAACATAATTTTAGTGCATAACAAAAAATTAAAAAAAATCTGAACATGTCCTTTAGTGTGACCGTCAAGATTTAACTAATGAATATAGAAGAAAAAAAACATACGTGGTCTATGAAAGTCTCCTTCCCCAATCAAAAACTCCAAAGGTCTTTATTTTTATCGGATTTCACTGCAAGACTGTAGGAAATTTACAATAGACCTAACCTCAGTACGTCTCAATAAATGAACAAATACAACAATAACAATAATGTGTTTCAAGAGAGATAACACCTGCTATCATTATCACCAGGTAACATAACTTCCCCAGAATTAATTAGTATTCTCATAACTTCTCTTTTAAATGTCAGGTATAAGAACCATCACGTCAGCTCAATATTGGGTCCCGTCATTAACTCTTTCTTCCTTCGGGACTAATTGTACAGACTTTATTAACCTGAGACTTTAACCTTGAATATAGATGACACTAACCTAACCCAACCCAACCCAAACCAGCCAAACCCAACCCAACCCAAACCAACCCAACCCAACCCAACCAAGCCCAACCTTACACCGATATGTCTTCAATATTTATATACAGTACACCTTTTGTCTACACTGTCCTTGGGCTAATGATTAATTAACGAACAAACACCTTCTCCACGTAAACACAGACCAGGTAAGACACAAGACACTGACACACCTGTACACGTAAACACAAACAGTATTACTCACCTTATTAATATCACCACAACTCCGAGAGACAGGCAGGCAGACACACGGACTCACCTGTTGAAAGGAAAATAAGGAGAATTAACCCACGTCGACTGTTTGTCTCTTGGTTAGGTTAGGTTAATGGAAGTTTAGATTAGATTAAGGATAGATTAGATTAAGAGGACGATAGATTAGGTTAGCGATAAGTTAAGTTAGGTTAGGTTAGGTTAGGTTAGGGTTATAAAGTATCATTCACTAGTATCTATAACAGATAAGTCATGAAAATAAAGAATGACAAATTATTTCAGTTTTAAGACAATAACTTAACTTCTCCAGACCATCAGACACACACACACACACACACAGAAACACACACACACAGACACAGAAACACTCACAGACACACACAGACACAGAGACACAAAAACACTCACAGACACACACAGAGACACACACACACTGACACACACACACAGAGACACACACAGACACACACAGACACACACACACACACAGACACACAGAAACACACACACACAGACACAGAAACACTCACAGACACACACAGGGACACACACACACTGACACACACACACAGAGACACACACAGACACACACAGACACACACACACACACACAGACACACAGAAACACACACACACAGACACAGAAACACTCACAGACACACACAGGGACACACACACACTGACACACACACACACACACACACACAAGGACGAGATAACCACCAGCTCCCAACACCAAATGATAACCAAAAAAACAAACTCTCTCAACCAAACAACAACAACAAGGAGGAGGTATTTACTCAACATTAAAAATATTAACATTTATATTGACCAACAGAGGATAAAAACAAACAAAAACAAGACAATATATCCACCTCACGTAAAATATATACCAGTGACCACAAGATATAAATACTTTCATGTAAATTCAGATATAGGAATTTATGTTAATCAATATAAGAGGAACAACTTGCTAGGGGGAAGGGGGAAGGGAGAGGGGAGAGAGGGAAGGGGCAAGATACTTCAAGTGGTTTGTTTATATTATTATTGATCAACTCTTGGCTTTAAAATACAATAATAAATCCTTATACTCTCAAAAGTCCCTCAGTAATAATCCAACACGGGAGATTTATTTAGACCCCAAAACATACGGTGTTGGTGTGGGTTAGGTAAAGGTCACAATGGCAAATCACTCTCAAGGTTGTCTGTCTGTGTGTGTGTGTGTGTGTGTGTGTGTGTCTGTTTCTCATGGGAACAGAAAATAAAATGCAAAAAAGTGAACCTATACGGGATCTGTATACACTGAGCATTATATTACAGGTGATACATTTGGACATTATTACCTGTAAATTGACCCAGAGAACGAGTTTCATATTACAGCCCAAAGACAATCACTGTTTACCTTTTGGCTCTGACAGTAAATAATTCCCTTGGTTAATATTTTTTCTTCTTCACTTTAGATACGAAGGAAGTGATTGACAATAATACTCAAGGAGATTATTACCTGTTAAAGTTTACCTGGGGATAATATCATATTACCAGGTAAACACAAGTATTATTTCCTCTTAGGTTACCAGATGTTTGTTTGTTTTCTTGTTTCTCTTCGGGTTTTGTGATTAAGACTGCCATCAGACCATAATACGAGGTAAAGGTGTGTGTGTGTGCAGGTGTGTGTGTGTGTGTGTGTACCAGAGAACAATCATACCACCTGTTAATTGATCCTGGGAAGATTATCACACTATACCTTAAAGACAATAATTATCCCTCTTTGGTGTATTAGTAATTACCTCCCTTAATTATCTCCAGGTTAGGTGATATCAGAGTAATAAAAAAATATTAAAAATTTATTCCCTGTTTATTTTATAATATTTTTTTTATCTTTACGTGGCGTTAAGATACCCAAAATAAACACAACAACAACAACAACAACAATAATAATAATAATAATAATAATAATAATAATAACAAACAGCACCACCTCCACAACAACAACAACACTACTAATAATAATGACAACAACAACAACAATAATAATTCATCTCCACTACAACCATCACAATAAACCAAAGCCAAAAGGTAAACAAAAGGTGCCCAAGGCCATTAATGATGAAGGCAGGTGCGTCACTCAGGTGTGCCACAACAACCATCCATTATCACGGGATAACTTGGTGAAGGAATCGACAACACCATTAGACCGTATACACACTCTGATGATCGTTCATAGTTTATGTTAAGTGACTTTAAATAAAAATTATCGATGTGAGGTTTGGAAGATTCATTTATATTCTGACGTTAGTGAGTTTTAATAGACTTTTCCTATTGATTCAAGAAATATATTTATCTTCGTGTTTTAACCTAACCTAACCTAACCTAACCTAACCTCACCTAATTAATGCCCATTGTTTTTTTTCAGATAATATTTTTCAATTGACTATAACAGTTTGGAATTCAGGTAATGAGTTTAGTAGTTTTAAAAGTATATTTCTCCCTCGTAAATTTCAGCTAAAAAAACAAATTAAGATATACAACATACTAAGCCTTCTATACACAGGGAGACTTTATGGTTGACACTATACTCTAGACCTTCCCTACCCCATCTACCGCTTGGTGTTATGGGAACGCCTTTGGGATAGAACCATCAACCCGTAGGTCAGGAGCCGAATGATGTAGCCACTCAGCCACCGCCTCCTATATCTCAAGCTAAATAACATAAGAAGGTACGTGTTTTCCATATATATCTTCACGTCACAATTGACACATTAAATAACCAACTTAATAATAACAATAATAATAATAATAATAATAATAATAATAATAATAATAATAATAATAATAATAAACGATTCGTCTTTGTTAACTGCAGCACCATAGTTGAGAGAGAAAATAGATAAACAAACAAGTAAATAAGTAAAATAAATAAAAAAATAAAGATAAATAAATAAACAGTATGATATTAAGTGTCAGGAATGCAGGCGGCGGTGGGTTACCTCCCAGCTGTAAATTAGTTGTAAATTGAGGAAGTTTTACAGGTAACCGATAGACTGGTTCGTGCTGGCAGACCACACCCGTGAGTGAACTAACTCTCTCTGTATACTGAACTAGAGAGAGAAAAAAATGACCAGATAATCAAGATCTCTCTCTCTCTCTCTCTCTCTCTCTCTCTCTCTCTCTCTCTCTCTCTCTCTCATACAATGCTGTACTTACAACCCCCCACCCCCCACCAATCCCACACTAAACCCCTTGAGTACGACAATGGCTTAACCTCCCTGTACTCAAAGGGATCAGACATCATACTCGAGGGATTAAGTCGTTGTACTCAAAGGGGTTTAATCCTCCCACTAAAGGGGTTGAGTGACTTAGCTTAATGGGGTTAATTTATTGTACTCATGGGGATTCTTCTCGTACTAAGAAAAGTATGGTAGCGTACTCGAGTGGCTTGGTATCGTACTCGAGGGGTTAACATTGTACTCGAGGGGTTAGCATTGTACTCGAGGTGTTTGGTATCGTACTCGAGGGGTTAGCATTGTACTCGAGGTGTTTGGCATCGTACTCATGAGGTCAAAAGAGTAGATATCGTAAGTCACTTGTTTTAATGCACGTCCGAGTAAGAGTCATCATCGTCAGTCAGATACGAGTGGTGATGACTTTAAGTTCTTTAGTCATCGTCACCACCAAGAAACGTCATCGAGAGCAAAGGACACGTCAGTAAAATCGCTCATCATCAATATGGCGTAGTCATTGTCAGCAAGATATGTCATCGTCATCAATAATACACAAGTGATAACACAACCCATCGTCATTATCAGCCTGAAAGACCAAACGGGCAGAAAGCAACACCCCCTCACTCCCCCCACCCCGCCCCCTCACTCCCCCCCACCCCGCCCCCTCACTCCCCCCACCCCGCCCCCTCACTCCCCCTCCCACCCCGCCCCCTCACTCCCCCTCCCACCCCGCCCCCTCACTCCCTCCCACCCCGCTCC
Source organism: Homarus gammarus (assembly GCA_958450375.1). Lineage (NCBI taxonomy): Eukaryota > Metazoa > Arthropoda > Malacostraca > Decapoda > Nephropidae > Homarus > Homarus gammarus. The sequence continues at coordinate 224,244 of CAUDMG010003340.1, forward strand.
CTCACTCCCTCCCACCCCGCCCCCTCACTCCCCCCACCCGCCCCCTCACTCCCCCCACCCCGCCCCCTCACTCCCCCCCACCCCGCCCCCTCACTCCCCCCCACCCCGCCCCCTCACTCCCTCCCACCCCGCCCCCCCACCCCGCCCCCCCACCCCCCCTCACCCCTCCCACCCCGCCCCCCTCACTCCCTCCCACCCCGCCCCCTCACTCCCCCCCCCCCCCGCCCCCTCACTCCCCCCCACCCCGCCCCCTCACTCCCCTCATTATCTCACGGGGAGCTGCGAGATTACCCACTTGTTATGACCGTCACTTAAAGAGAGACCTTTTAGAAACGCCTCTTAATATTATCTCACCACCATCACACATTCATCTCTTTCAAGAATTATTGTTAATATCTCTCTGGACAATCAAACATTTATCACAATCTCTTAAAAATGCTTCACCGCGGTTATCAAATACGTTGATCCCAGGTATATTCACCACGAGTCATTTAGACTATCTGCGGTTGATCAGCATTTGTCATGACCTCTTGAGAATGGGTGATCATATATCTCAACCACATGCATTTGTCACAGGCAAAATCTTGAGTAGTGTTTGTTGGGGGGTGAGTTTGGTGTGGGGGTGGGGAGAGGTGAGGGTGGGGGGGAAGTGGGGGTGGGGGGAGGTTGGAGGGATGGGGAGGTGGGAGAGGGTCAGGGGGAGGATAAAAATACCAACGTATGAATAAACATCAACATTTATTTGGTAACGTTTCGATAAATCTCTTGTCATTATCAGACCTAAAACGCAAAATTTATTACAATAGCATCGAAAAATTAATATAACGAATAGAATAAGATAAATAAATCACTATGAACATCGAGTGAAAGAAAACAAACAATGGCTAAGCACCTCTAAGGGTAGCTACTTATGTATTAGGATATTTAATTTTAAGGTAATAAAATGGCGGCGAAGGTGTGGCTATTGGGGGAGGCTGGAAAACAAAAAAAAAGTAGTAGTAGTAGTAGTAGTAGTAGTAGTAGTAGTAGAAAGGTGAATGAGTGGGTTAGCGAAATCCAAGCTCTATCTGAGATTGCTAACACAGAGCCACATGCGGCCTTTGCAGCATTCACCCATGGAGTCAAGCATCGCTGGAACTACCTGATGCGTACCATCCCTGAGATCGGACCCCTCCTCCACCCTCTGGAAGAAGCCATCAGTGTCAAGTTCATTCCCAAACTAGTGAAACACCCTGACTTAACCCCAGCAGAAAGAACACTTCTTGCACTTCCACCAAGACTGGGAGGGATGGGACTAACTAATCCAGAGGAGATTGCTGACACTGAACATCAAAATTCACTTAAGCTCACGGCAGCCCTCACTGACCACATAATAGCCCAGAATGCAACAGGGGAAGTGGACACCAGGGAAGTAAATAAGATCCGTAGGGCCATTACAACAGATCGGCAGCACTGCCAAAATGACATGTTGCAGCAACTATTGCTGCAGGTTCCAGAAAATTTGACAAAAAAAGTAGCTATAGCGCAGGAGGTGGGCGCCTCGAACTGGTTAACTACGTTACCGATAAGGGCAAATGGTTTCAGCCTTAACAAACAAGAATTTACAGATGCCATTGCTCTAAGGTACGGTTGGCCAGTAGATGGTTTGCCCTCCCAATGCGTGTGTGGCTCTTCCTATGACGGCGATCACGCCATGGTCTGCAAGAAGGGGGGCTTTATATGCATGAGGCATGACGAGGTAAGGGATCTCACAGCAAATATGTTGAAGGAAATCTGCCGGGACGTCATGGTAGAACCGACCCTTCTTCCACTGGATGGTGAGATCTTCCAACACAGGACTTCAAACACATCTAACGAAGCCCGTGTGGACGTCAGTGCTCGAGGATTCTGGACGCGGGGACAGCGAGCTTTCTTCGACATCAGGATTTTCGATCCCATGGCCACTTGTCACCGTAACCTAGCTCTCGATGCTGCACATAGGAGGAACGAGAACGACAAGAGAAGGGCATATGGGGAGAGAATTCAAAACGTTGATCAAGGCAGCTTCACTCCTCTAGTGTTCACAACCTCTGGTGGGATGGGCCCAAGTGCAAGATGTTTCTACGCCAGACTCGCGGAGGTGATCTCCGAACAGAAGCAGCAGCCCAGAAGTTATGTTACAGCCTGGATGAGATGTCGACTGTCCTTCTCTCTCCTTCGGTCGGCTTTGCTCTGCCTCAGGGGAACGAGAGCTTCTGCCCGTACTTCGACAACTGCTGCAGATATTGACTATGAGGCTACAGTCACCGAATGCCGCATAGATCTGCGGCTCAACTAATTTAACACAGATACGATAGCTTATTTTGTATTAGGATATTTAATATTAAGGTAAATAAATGGTGGCGAAGGTGTGGCTATTGGGGGAGGCTGGAGGCCACGTTAAAAAAAAAAAAAAAAAAAAAAAAAAAAAAAAAAAAGTAGTAGTAGTAGTAGTAGTAGTAGTAGTAGTAGCAGTAGTAGTAGTTTAAAAGTGGTGCAGGTTAAACAGTTGTAAGTAATAAAATGAACAGGTAAGGTTGTAAGTTGTAAGGAGCATAATATAAGCAGCAGTAGGGAGCATTGGATATAAATAGCAGTAAGGAGCATTGGATAAGGAGCAGTAAGTAGCAGAGGTTAAGTCGCGTGAGAACAGGACATAAGTCAGAGAGGCAATCAAAGGAAGCATCTCACATGTACAGGTGAAAAAGGTAATTAAAAAAACCATAAAGTACATTATTTATTTCACCTGCGGGGGATCTGTCATTAAGCGGCCTCTCTCTCTCTCTCTCTCTCTCTCTCTCTCTCTCTCTCTCTCGGTAGATTCAAGGAAAACTGGTCCTAACACAACCATTTATATATTTTGACCTTTATCTTGCTTATATCATAATCTGAGGGTGGGTGGCTGTGGTGGTGGGTGGCTGTGGTGGTGTGTGGTAGTGGTAGTGGTGATCATTACCAACACGTACAGTGACTAAAACTAATATTTACTACAGATACAACCAATTAACTAACTATGGTGCTAATTACTTTTCGATCACCCTGTAGTATAACTGACCTTTACTCAAATAATTAAAATGTACGTTGCTGTCGTATCTTACTCGTGCGAAACATCCAGTCATAACAAATGTTTTTACACTTCCCTTCATACGAGAACAAACACTCCCAATATATGACACACACTCTTAGATACAAGACATCAGCGGTAATATACAAACAAGTTAACTTCCCATGACAGGTGCAGGGCCAAAAATAATACCTATGTGTGGGCCGCAGTGCACGGTCAATATCACCAGTGTTTCATCCCCGCTCTCTTAAGTGATCCCGATTATAAGAACAAACAGGTGTATTGTTATAACAGAATGCTCCTAATACCAATATTTACCCGGAGTAAAACTGTAAACGCACACCTCTGTAATAACCAACATCGCCGGTTTAGTGAAAATGAACAACATATGTGTGCTCTTAAATAATCGGGTTTGTCGATTTATCGGCACGTAATGGGCACCGACTATGTCATAAAGATGGTCGACACGCATGGGCGGCGATTATTCAAAGCTGAAGACACACACACAGCTTATCGGCGAGTTCTTAAGCTGTCTTGAACATGGTTGGGAATTTACCGAAAACTAATGAGGAGACTAATACTAACCTTCTCGCCTTGAGGTACGCCAGCTAACTCGACCTTCAATGACATACGAGGCACAATACCCTCAGCCATCCAACCATTAGTGATCCACTCCCCCCCACATAAACCACCTGATGATACAACTTATATGGTGTTGCCAGAGATAAAAGGACTTGGTTATGAGAAATACTTAACACGGTGCTTTCCTCTCTCGACCAAATGGACAGTTTTACCCGTAGACCATCTGAAGAGTGAGGTAGTTTACGCGAGGTATTGGTTCAAGAGTCTCTGAACAAGGTGACTAGATGAGATTAGATAACAATAGTATTAATCTTTCCTCAGAGATGGAGGCTGATAAGGAGAGCAGGAAGGGTTTAGTACATGGGATAATTCCACTATTATCTTGTACTATGAAGCGAAATCTTCATTAAGGCAATCTCTTATGCGTGAACAGGATATGATACCGATTCTAAAAGGCCAAATCGCCGCATTTACGACTCGCTGCATACAAATTGGTTTTCACCTGTCCAAGTATTTAATATCAAGTACAGGTAAGCTGACTTGCACACGGGTCGCCGCCATAATGAAACCCAAAATTACCAAGATGAGAGAGAGAGAGAGAGAGAGAGAGAGAGAGAGAGAGAGAGAGAGAGAGAGAGAGAGAGAGAGAGAGAGAGAGAGAGAGAGAGAGAGAGAGACAGAAGATGACACCGTGAGACAAGACTACATATGACGTGATCATCTCCTGAACATCAAAAACAAGTCACACAGATAATCAATTAAATCACCCTGGAGAATAGTCGGTCACACACACACACACACACACACACACACACACACACACACACACACACACACACATCACCTGAACAGTTAATTAGAACTCGACACTGACAGACGAACACGGAATCTCAAAACATCACGGTTGAAGGTCACCTGAGTATAAAAGCTGATGACATCTTTCGACTTGAGATATTTCCTGTCGATTCTACAGTATCTGATTCCTATCGTTTACTCAACTTACATTCATCACCTTGAGGCCACGATAATACTCAACCTGGCCTCATGACTTATACAATATGGGAAGTATTATAAACACTCACCTAAATATACACCATTGACTCATGTATATACGAAACACACACACACACACACACACACACACACACACACACATTCATTTACATTTACATAGTTAATGATCACCCCAGGTTTTTGTTCACATTTTAAATTGATGATTACGTGTTATTACATCGTTATCTACGGGTTAATAATCACATTTCTCACATACCACCTGGTAATTAAGCAAGGATTCATTAGGGGGTATAATGCCCTACTTCCCTCCTCTTACCTGGATCCCTATTAATTAATAAACAAACACCTGCGTAAAAACAGGTAAATTAATACTTATGGAATTTTTTGGACAGTTTAAGTCATAATGTGTAAGATTATGTTGAGATGGAAGTAAAGTTCCTGTTCTTGTTTGGGTATGACAGGTAGAGCTCATTAGTGCAGGTATCGGCAGGTGATCAGGTGTACAGGAGGGAATGAGAGGTGGGGTCACTGTCAGCACGGGTGGCGAGACTCACCTACCAACACCCAACTTTTAAAACCAATTCAAGTCGCCACAGGTTTAAGTTAATACCCAGACAGATATGTAAGACGGGTGGTACCTCTGTCCTTCTATCTGTTTACCCGTCTCTCTTACGTATATCCGTCCGTCTTACGTTTACCTTAAGTGTCTCTCCACCATTACACACACTTGAGAGGGACTTGAACACATCCCAATGCCGTACAGTTTACTAGATATATAAATTCTAAGTCGAATCATTAACGTGGAATTTAACTCTCAAAGGCCTCTCAACACACACACACACACACACACACACACACACACACACACACACTGTAAAATGATCAATTAGGAGGAATTTTCGTCTTTCTTTTCTAAATCCTAACACGAGTAGGCAACCAGCACATGACGTCATTCATTAACGAGCTACCTATAAGGGAAGAAATTGTCGTAAAGTCTCCATGTTTTATTCTAATTGAAAGATAAGAAAAATCCATCTACTTACGGTGGAGACTCAGTCCAGTTGGTGTTGTGAGTTATGTGAGACTATAATTAAGATAACTTCTCGTATATTCAGCTTGGAGGAAAATTTCAACTAATTAAACATAAATATACCCAAAATCCATCTTTGTATCGTAGGTTTAAGTGAACAAGAAAGAAAAAATAAACCAATAAACCTAAGGGAATGTGTTTTTGTGTGTGTTGTATTTTACGTGAGCCAATTAGTTCTATTTACCTGGTAATTTTAATGAGTTAAGTCAGATAACATTTACCTATCTCAAGGTTAACTAGATTCCTTTTCACTTCTAACCTAACCTAACCAGATACATTCCTCCCCACGTCTCCACTTCTACATACGAATACTCTCACGAACCTTTGAGGTATCCAGCCGAGGAATGATGATGCCCCGTACATTAGCCATTATCCACCATTATCCACGGTCACCGCCTGAGGGTTAATGCCCCTCCCCCTCCCCCCTTTAACCCTATAAATGCCACCAGGATTACCTTAATGACTTACAGGTGGTAAAAATGGCTACTGAAAATGATTTTGCCATGGATGAAAAAAGGAATTTATTTTAGGTCATAATTGTAAGGTGATGATGATGACGAAAATGATGATGTTGATAATGATGATGGTACTATAATAATAATGATGATGACGGTAATCAAAAACTAATATTCCTGTTCAAATGATGACTACATATAATAATAATAATAATAATAATAATAATAATAATAATAATAATGATAATATAGATAATAATAATAATAATAATAATAATTTTATCAATATTGTTTCTTTTCTTTATTTTCCTTCGTTCTGTTATTATTATTATTATTATTATTATTAGTATTAGTATTATTATTATTATTAATATTATTAGTATTATTATTATTATTATTATTGTTATTATAATTATTATCATTATTTTTGTTATCAATATTATTATTATTATTATTTTATTATTATTATTATTTTATTATTATTATTATTAACCCTTCGTAATCATAAAGAGTAGGACCTGGTCTTACGGAGTCCCAATCCTAAAGGATCCTTAAATCCAATGTGTTCCAATTCTAATCATTAAGATACACTAGGGCCGAATAGGACAAGGGGCCTATTAGGACGGTGGGGCCTGTTGTACCTGTAACTTGACCTCTTAACCTGACGCCTTATCTCTCATCTCATACCTTGACTCTCACCTCTAACACTGACCTCCTCCTTCTCCTCCTCCTCCTCCTCCTCCTCCTCCCCCCCCTTCCTCCTTCCTCCCCCCCCCTTCCTCCTCCCCCCCCCTTCCTCCTCCTCCTCCTCCAGCATCAAGGAAGACCAGTCGGGTGTTTGAGATTATCTTTTAACAACCTCAAGTTTCATTTCATTTATTGGTTAGGTTAGGTTAGGTTAGGTTAAGTGATACATAGGTTGAGATTATGTCTTACGAATTGAATTAAATATTGATTCGCCCTTTTATTATGGATATTTATATATGCAAATGAAACTGTGAAAAGAAGACGTAACTCGAAGTGATATTTTGTGAGAAGGAAAAATCACCAAAAATATAATACTGTGTAAATGATAATAAATATATAAGAAAATTGTTCTATGTAATATCAGTAAAATACTTAGTTATACATAAATGTATTTTGTATACATAACAACATGATTAACATACACATTATTAAACCTGTCTGTCTGTCTGTCTGTCTGTCTGTCTGTGGTGTGGGACGAAAAAAATAAGAAAAAAATTATAATCATTAGCGGCGTTTGAGGTCATCTCCTGATTCTGTTTGACAAGCGGATCAAAACACAACGTCTAGGGGAAGGGGAAGGGGGGTCTTGGGGGTATAGGGGGGAGGGTGTTTAGGGGGAGGGGTCTTGGTGGGGGAGGGTCTTGGAGGAGGAGGGTCTTGGGGGAAAGGGTCTTGGGAGGAGGGTCTTGGGAGAGAATCTTGGTGGGGGAAGGTCTTGGAGGAGGAGGGTCTTGGTGGGGGAGGGTCTTGGGGAAAAGGGTCTTGGGAGGAGGGTCTTGAGGAGGTCTTGGGGAGGGGTTTTGCTTTTGTCTACGTGAGTCCTAATAGGCCTAACTTAACCTAACCTTAACAAAAACCAATTAGGAGTGGACCCATTAGCACTGAGGCCCATTACGGCTGGGTTGAAATCTTATCGGATGGATCAGGTTGTGGAGCTATTACGACTGTGCCCCCCCCCAATTTATAATGGGTTAGGATGGTGCCTATTGACCCCTTGAGTACGATGACTTGAACACCTTGAGTACAATGACAACACCTTGAGTACAATGACTTAACCCCTAGAGTACGATGATTTACCCTTAGAGTCCTACGATCTTGTTGTTATTGCTATCGTACTCAAGTGGATTCAGTCATCGCACTCAAGGGGTTAAGACTGGAGAGAGAGAGAGAGAGAGAGAGAGAGAGAGAGAGAGAGAGAGAAACTTGACTCGTAATCTCCTAAGTCAGGTGGTGGCTGGGACTATCAAGGGGGGGAGGGGGGGCTGGGAGACTGACTATCTTTAAGACCAGTCACGTTTGGGTCGTCCATGTCGTCTGGGTCCTCTGGCGGTGTGGTCCCAATTAGTACTGCGTCAGGAGGGCGGTCCGAGTCCCCCCTCCCCCCCCACTCCGGCCTATATCTCTGGGGAGGAGGAGATCGATGTGATGACCAGGAGTAAACAGGGTGAAGAGGGAGAAGTGGGGAGGAAGGGTGAGGTGGGGAGGAAGGGTGAGGTGGGGAGGAAGGGTGAGGTGGGGAGGAAGGGTGAGGTGGAAAAAATGTGGACTAACACACACACACACACACACACACAAGAGGCCATCAACTCGCCCACGTAAACCATAAACACAGAGCACAATTAGACTCCTACACCTAATTGTTCTCCCAGGTATCATGTTCAGACAGACAGAGAGACGAACTGACTGACAGATACGTGGACGGACGGACGGACACCACTACTAGGGTGATGGGTGAAGGGGTGAAGGAGGGGGATGGTGGGGAAAAGGCAGGCAGGCAGGCAGACAGACAGACAGACAGACAGACAGATAGACGGGCGTGCATACATCACTTTTTCTTATCTCCGGTTTTATGCTTATGTGTCTGTCTGTCTGTCAATGTTTATGTATTTATGGTCGTGGTGAGCTTCCCCTTCCCCTCCCTCTCCTTACTTACCCTTTGCAACCTTTTCTCCCCCTCTCCCTCCCTCCCCTCCCCTAAAACCTCCCTCCCACCCTCTCTCCCTTCCTCCCCACCCCCTCTCCATCACTCAGTATTCCGCCCCTCGCCCCCATTGTTCCCCCTCCAGGACCCGAGGAACAGTAGAATCATCCCATTAACGATTAATGACCAGATTATTACTCGTAAGTTGAATGTTGATCATCTGCCTCGTGTCATCCCTACCCCAGTCTACCTCACCCCACCCCACCCCACCCCACCTCACCCCACTCCACTCTACCCCCACCTCACCACACCAGAGAGGCATTTTACGGTATGCGATTAAATTTACTGATGACTGTTTAATCGCTAGGGCTGCTAGTAATGGTCGTAACACAGGTGAGACGCCCCACCCAACCCCTGTTTCCTACCTGCCTTGTTTACGTCCACGAGGAGTCATCTGTCAGCTACTGTGCTCATAAAATAACAACAACATCCACAAGGTTCCTCATTCCCACACGAGTTGACTTCCTTTCAGCTAACTTTATCATACCAGACTATACTTAACTAAGGTCAAGTCTCAGCGTAGTTTGAAAGCCATGTTGGAACGATATTTTATTTTATTTTTTTAGAGTTTTTTATTAAGTCCTCCAGGTAAATAGCCCCGTGCTACAGCTACTGATTATGGATGGGGGAGAGGGGCCGGGGGTAGGGGGAGAAGGGGGAAGGGGGTAAGGGGAAGGAGGGGGGTAGGGAGGGAAGAGTAGGAGGAGGGGGTGAAAACAAAACACCCCTGAACCGCTAGCAATCCAGGCCAAAGAATTCCTAATCAGATGGGTCTTATACGATGAGGTACCCGGGTCACCTGTGGCAGTGTTTTATAAGTCAGAGACCCAAAAGCAATCGTGCCTTCGTCGTGCTTGCATTAATTGGCTCATCATGACTCGTGGAAGTGATGTTTATGACTTGTTCCCTTTGGTTTAGCTTTCAGTTTTATCAAGCACTTGTGGAGTTTCCCGTGGCAGGCAATCGAGTGGTTTTTGTGGCGTTGGCGGGTGAAGTACATGCATTCTGACTTCTTGTTATTGCATACTTAAGGGGGGAGAAATTAAACTCCGGAGAGAGGATGAGGAGGAGAGGAAGAAGAGAGGAGCAGGAAGAGGAGCAGGAAGATGAGGAGGAGGAGGAAGAGGAAGGAGAGAGAAGGAGAGAGGAGAAGAAGGAGGAGGAGGAAGAAAATGAGAAAGAGGAGAAGGATGAGAATTCTGTTTCTATTTTTAATTTGTTTTCATAAAATGTCAGGTTTGGTCAGGTCAGGTCAGGTCAGGTACTAGTCATCTACAATTTACAACAGTTTCACGTTATAAAATGCTCCACCGACCCGCACAAGAACTGGGCACAGTCTACACCTTCACCAAATATTATCAAGGGAACATGATGATCGTGTCCTCCCCCCTGTGACCACCACGAGAAACAAATTACAAATAAAATCAAAACACAAATAATTATACAACAAAACAAATAAAAGATGGAATTAAATAAAGTCGAACAAATTACAAACGGATAAATAAACGAAGGAAAAAAAACACATAATTGTACCTTAATAAAAACACGAGAGAGAGAGAGAGAAATGCATTAGTCTTACAATCTGAAGTTTATCTCAACACACATAAAAAATGATACTTGAAAATGGCTTAAATTCTTATCACTATTTACTCTCCTACCAGAAGAACGTTTAAAATGTTATAGAATATTTATGTTCAACTATAACACTGTAGTGAACTTTATCCACACACACACACACACACACACACACACGTTGAATTTCTGGATTTAATTAACTTCTTCGTCGAGTAGCCCTCCAGCTCCCTCCCCACCTCCCCCCTGTACCCCCTCACATGCATGATTCTTTTCACGGGTCGTCACTGGAGGGGACCTGGACCTGGACCTGGTACCTGGGACCTGAGCTTTATGCTACCTGTCTCTATGGTCGTTGATCCTATACCGCCTAGCCTCTTATCGAGCCCGTGAGTCGCCAGATTTACACACACACACACACACACACACACACACACACACACACACACACACGCACACACACACACACACACACGCACACACACACACACACACACACACACACACACACACACACACACATTCATTCATCTTCTTATCATTACCCAGCAAGACTGAAGCATTTTTTTATCCTCACTCTTGTTTTGTTTTTCTTGTGTGTTTGTTTCATCTGTGTTTGTTTGTTTGTTTTTTCATGGACACTCATTTCTATCGATCCACTCATGGCTATTTGTCTATCCATATCCAACTATTCCATCTATATTCTCCTATCAACCTGAGACGTCTCCTTTTTTTTATTCAATTTACATCTATCCATCTTTCTTTACCTATTCCGTGCCGATAAAGCGTAATCGGTTTATCCATCTCTCTATATTCACTCATTACCACAGACTTTCTCAATACACCTCTACTTCTTTCGTGGCTACATCCATCCAACCGTCCATCCAATCCATCCACCACCATCCACTCAATTTTGTTTTTTGGACACCTTTACCGGGCTTGTCACACTCCAACACGTAAACCTCACCTACTGCAATATTCAATTCTTTCCACAACTTACAATTACCAATATATTTCAATCAATTTACGTCTCCCCCCCCCCTTCTACCCCCTAACACACACACACATATCACCAACCAACCAAATAAACGAATCGATTCCATGCAATTTTCCAGTAGTTTAAGAATTAGTTTCGACATGACCAGCGGCAGCGGAGTGGGCGGAGAGAATTGGGTTTATTTTTTGCCAGTTGGTAGCCGGCGACTCCGGAGGTGGTCTGATGTGATCTCCTGAAGGCGCCTTGGCTCCGGGCTGCCGATTTTACGCTGGTCTAACCCCACAGCCGATAATGGATTACCCACCTTCGGTTCTTCAGTTCATTTGGCACGAACTCTAAAGCGTCGTTATCGGATACGTGAACATTCTTGGAATTCTGAATCTCTTGATATGTATAAGTTAGGTGAATGTGTTTTGTTAAGTTTCATTACCACAGTGAGAAGAAGGAGGTGGTGGTGTCGTTGATGATGATGATGATGATGATGATGATGATGATGATAATAGCCTTCAGAAGCTGCAATCGTAAAAAAAAATAAAAATACTGCCGAGAGAGAGAGAGAGAGAGAGAGAGAGAGAGAGAGAGAGAGAGAGAGAGACAACACCAGCAACACATTCAACACTAACTAGAGGAGCTGTTCTAAACCTCTACATCAACAAAAACCAAAAATAACTCCTTACTTCAACTGATGATAATAACAACAGCAGTAAGCGTCAGCAGTAACAAAAGCTGACTCAATCTACGAGCAGGAGTGAGAGCAGGGAAGTCCATTAAACTGTGGTAGGAAAATAAGCAGTTATAATGAACAAACTCACAAGATGAAAAAAAAAGAGTTATTAAATTCAGTAGGAACAGAGGTAGAGGAGGAGGAACAGGAGGAGGAACAGGAGGAGGAAGAGGAATAAAAGGAGGAGGAAGGGGAGAGGGTTTTATTGGAGTCTCCTAACAAACTCCTCCTCTGACCCAGGAATCAATCTGTTCTCTCGCCCAACCACAACTACCACAACCACTACTACCACTACAACCACCACAACAGTAAACAGAGAAAGCACCTAACGAGCTCACTACCGTTAACGTGTATAGGAGACGACTGTTGCTGGGATGAATAATGTATAGTAGTGATGATGATGATGATGATGATGATGATGATGATGGAAGTAATAATGATGAAAATGTCAATAGAAACAAATACAGACAAGGACCACAAACAACATGAAGAAAGAAATCAAAGAACTATATCCTACCTGGGGTGATTCTGTCCTCTACCTGGTGATTTTGTCTCCTACCTGGTGATTCTGTCTCTTACCTGGGGTGATTCTGTCCCCTACCTGGTGATTTTGTCTCCTACCTGGTGATTTTGTCTCCTACCTGGTGATTCTGTCCCTTACCTGGTGATCCTATCTCATTAAGGTAAAATTTCAGAGTATTATTGATTTTCTTTTTGGACATTACTTCAGAATCTCACCGTCAATTAACCACACAGGTGTAATCTAACATCAACAGGTATTAACAACACACATCGTAAAAAGCCTCATGAAAATAATAGACTCAAGACACCTCAATAGCCACCCAGGTAAAGGATTTCTTAATCTAATTATGTATAAGAGAAGAGGTACCTGTGTTTAATATAGTCTCAACGTAACTTTGATTCCATTTTAGACGCTATGCTTGTGTTGTCATGGCTTAAGTGAACCAGTTTTACTTCCTTGCTTGCTTGCTTACGTCTCCAATTACGAGAAAAAATTAACGTTCACCCCTCACAATGGATCGTAAGTTGAATTTATCCCTTATGTAACGCAAGCAAATAACTAACTAACTTTTTTTTTTAGCTACGACACAGACAAGAAAATGACATAGCTGCTCTGAGACTGTACCTGGAGTAGATAAGGTTCTCTCTCAAACTGCCAATCAAGAGAACAAACTTGACGAACGATCATTTGAGAAACTGAACACCGGGGAGCCTCTAGACATCAACAATGCAACAACAACAACGACGACGTCTGCAATGATGGAAATAATGATAACTGCATATGGAGTAACCCAGATCATTATACTAACATACTGAGGAGCCGGTGGGTGATGATGGCGCGAGGGAGGGAGAGAGAGAGAGAGGGAGGATAGAGGAGAGAGGGAGAAGGGATAGAGGGGAAGGAAGAAGGATAGAATAAAGAGGGATAAATGAGGGAAGAAGGGAGTGAGAGAAGAGAGGAGACAAAGGAATGGAGAGAGACATGAAAAATAAAATAATAATAATAATAAAAAACTTGGTTATTGGCTGTGTTAATATTGTACACATCATCCCCACAAGACGAGAAGACAAATGGCAGCACAACGAAGATGATATCGTAGTGGTCAATGCATTTATTATCCTTTGTATAACTCTATCACTAAGCTAAACACCACAAGAACTAATAAAATCTTTAATTCTTTATGATAAGACTTTAAATATGTAAAACAAAAAACAAGGGAATAGTTTAGATAATGAGGAGTTACTCGTACGCCTGGCAGCATCACCCAAAAAATATTATCTTAAATGAGGGTAGTCAAGCATCAGGCAGGTACTCAAAAGCATGGTGGTCATTGGTCAGCCGAGTTCTCAGGTATCACCCAACATCATTACCCTCAACTAACATGTCAGGTAAAGATGGCGTTTACTAGACTGCAGACAACATATCACCACAGTTTCATTCTCCTGAGGTATGTGTCAAGTACTCAGTATAATCCCCGGCAATAATCTAAACGTAAATAATTTTTAGTGTCAGCGTGGTTGACCTCGCCTGCACCTGTTGATCACCTGCCCACACGCTAGCCAGGTAGATACTCAGGTAGGCCAGTCAGGTAGGATACGCCCTTCTACTCCCCTCTAACCAGTTGTGGGTGTATGTGTATGCGTTAATTATTTCCTAATATACTTCAACCGCCGTGTATACTACCAAATACATACATAAATACACACAGGTATGCATATTAACACACACACACACACACACACACACACACACTAATCAACAAGGCTACTTTGACACACTTAATCATCTGCTGGCGCTTGTGGGATCAGTGCATAAGTACCACCACCTCCTCCTACTACTCCTCTTGCGCCTTCTCCTGCACCTGTTGCTTCTGATTAATCGACACCACTTTATCTCAGGTCTTTATAGTCGTGTTGATGTCCCTATTGGCTTCACCGTGTATATACAGTTCATATCAGGTGGGTCTTTTTAATCAACACTTACCTATCCCCCTCATTACCTGTTGGGGTCTTCACTACCTGGTATAGTGTTTGTTGTCTTGTGATTTGTTATAAATTATTTTTGTTATTTGTTTTCTATCATGTTATTTTAATACTATTTTTATTGTTTTTGTTATTATTATTATTAGTAGTAGTAGTAGTAATAGTAGTAATAGTAGTAACATCATGAGAATTGTTGTTATTATCACAATACTATTACACCTATTAATATTACTACTATTATTATACGCATTTTAATTTTCACCCTATTACCACCACCCCACCATAACCCCTTCAACCTCACCCCCTCCCCCATCTCCCTCCCCCCAACTTAAAAAAAAAGACTCGTAGGTAATTAATGCTCGGAGCCTTATCACAGCTGGGTATAATGGGCTCTCCTCCCGTATTATTGGACCGTCTCTTATATTAATACATGCATTCATAACTCAACAGCCCTGACTATGAGATGCGGGGAGTCCATTAAGCTCCCAGCCCTCCCCTTCCTGCTAACAGTAATTAAAGGGTGTATATACTTCACCTGTCGAGAGAGAGAGAGAGAGAGAGAGAGAGAGAGAGAGAGAGAGAGAGAGAGAGAGAGAGGTCTGGGTGTCACCTCTAGCCACCTCATATTATACTCTGTCTTCTTCTTAAAATTAATTACCACTGCCATAACTTATCGCCGCCGAGGAGTGCTCTTGTATGCTGGTGTGTGTCCCTCCACTGGCTGCCCACTCCTTCCACTTCTTTCTTCCTTCCCCCTCATTATTCTTTTCTTCCATCCCTCCTTCCTTCCATCCGTTTATTCCGTCCCTCCTTCTTTACCTCTCCTTCCTTTAATCTTTCCCCTATTCCTCAACTATCTACTCTTCTCCCTTCAGTACTCCCTTCAATCTGGTTTTCTTCTTCTTCTTTCCTTTCTACTTTTCTTCAATTATTCCGTCCTTCCCATCTTCCCTTTATCCTCCCCTCCTTCACCACCTTGACGGCCTCACAAGGAGCGCTCCCTAAAGAATGTTAAGTCCCAGTAATTAAGGCCGCAGAAGCCACGGGCCTGAAGATTCAGTTGGTGATAAGCGGACAGGACGGGGCGCTGCTGAGGGTCGCCCGGTCATACGGTATGCAGGGGGCGAAACCTAAGGCCTCCAGTAAGGGTAAAAACAGAGCAGCAACCAGCCAGCCAGCTCCTGAGGGCGGGCTGGCTGGCCCCACGGTGACGGGGCAGCTATAAGGTATGTGGAGGGCGGTCATCTAGCCAGCCGGACTTTGGCTATAAAAACGAGGCGGAGGGACGGACGGCAGCACTCGATTAGAGCTGAGGTTCCAGTGAGGGCGGGAGGGAGGTATAGACAGGCCAGGCCGGACATCAAGTAAATCAGACACTCGCCGACGATAACCTTCCCTTCTTCAGGAGAGTTTTGTGGTCAGCATCTTAACGTTAGCCCCACCACCAACAACAACAACGCCCCTCCGTGATCTCCACAACGATTACACGATGACCAGACTCGCTCCAATAAAGATTTTGTCTTTATCCAAAACCTCTGTCGCGTGAGTGGTTACCGACAGTGAGACGATTGGATGTTAGAAGTGCGGTGTTTACAGGGCCACGAGACACACTTCTCTGATACATAAATCGACCCCAGGAATGTGAGGCAGCAACCCGGTGATCTGGGTCCGCCCTCCTCTTTGTAATCTGGCTCGTGTGTCCACAAAACTGGTAGTGACTGGTAGTAAATATGATATGCTGGAGGAGGATACACACACACACACACACACACACACACACACATACACACACACACACACACACACACACACCACAATCCTTATCTACTTGACTGACATAACAAGCATGCACGCACACACACACAAAACACACACATGTATACACAAAAACATACTCATAAAAAAGGAGAAATACAAGTAGCGTCTGTGTGTATATTTATCAGCTGTCTGTACACACGTCACCTGTTCATCTGCGACCAGACCCCAACCTCAGCAGCTGGTGGTCTCCTCCCTCCCACCACCACTCAGGTTATAACTCACTATAAAAGATTTTCTCGAAACATCTTAAGTTTTTTCCTTTAAGAGAGTCCGTGAAGCTACACCTGCTAGTGTCACCATGGGGGAAGACGTCGTTCAAGGGATCAAATGTAGCGTCAGATATTACCAGGTGTAGATGTAATTGGGTTTTAATAAGCTCGTTAGTGTATTCCTATTCATATTTCGGGTAAGATATGATCATTAACATGTATACTCGTCCAGCATACTTAAATTAAGTCATTACAGTGGCTGAAGTTATCATGGTTTTAATTTTGATGTTGTGTAATTTTACCCGCTTGCCAGTTCACCCGCCCACCCGTTCGCCACCCAGCCCACCCGCCCACCCGTCCGCCACCCAGCCCACCCACCCACGTCACGTCGTCACACTAGCAGGTTTAAGGTGGATGATTCCCATTATTCCTTTCCGAGTCTTTTTTCACTTAACTAGCCAAGAAAATCTCTCTCTCTCTCTCTCTCTCTCTCTCTCTCTCTCTCTCTCTCTCTGCTCCACCACCACCACCTGCTCCACCTCCTACGCCACCTCCTACGCCACCTCCTACGCCACCTCCTCCTCCCGTCGTCCCCTCTTCCCGTAAAACCTTCACGTCTCTCCCCTCATTTACGACCCAAAAATATCTATCTTTATTGCCTCGTGTCCCGGAAATTTATGCACATAATCACCTCGCGTCCGCACACGCCTCATGCAATATGGTCTCTCGGGAGGGGGCGAGGGGAGACGGTAGAGGGAGGAGGGAAGGAGAGAGGGGGAAGAAGGGAGGGGGGATGGGGGGAAGGAGGGAGGGGGAAGAAGGGAGGGGGAAGAAGGGAGGGGGGATGGGGGGAAGAAGGGAGGGGGGATGGGGGGAAGAAGGGAGGGGGAAGAAGGGAGGGGGAAGAAGGGAGGGGGGATGGGGGAAGAAGGGAGGGGGAAGAAGGGAGGGGGGGAGAAGTGAGGGAGGAAAGGACGGGTGGGGAAGGGGGATCCATCAAGGGGAGAGTGGGTATAGGGATTTAGGAGGAAGAGGAAAGAGGAAAAGAGGGAGAAAAGCTGGGAGAGAGGGAGGGAAAAGGAGGTAGAAGGAGAGGAATTGACGAGTCCATTGAGAGAAGAAGAAGAAGAAGAAGAAGACGAATAAAGGAGAGGAAGGATAAAGGAATAAGGTGGGAGACAGGTGAAGGATTATATCACCTAATGATATTCTAATTATGTTTCCCAACGAGGCCAACAAAGCCGTTAAGCCGGGGCCAGGGAGCTAATGATGATGATGGTGACTTATCCGAGGGTCGCATTATGTGCCTTCCAGGGTCAACTTAGAGGTAACGGGGGGGTCTTGATTATTCGCTAGAGGGTGAGCTGAGCTTGGGTGTTCGCCAAATGGAACTGAGTCTTGGGTGATCGCCAAAGGGAACTGATCTTGTAACGGAGCGAAGAAGGAGGTAGAAAGAAGAGGAAAATAAAAAGTAAAAAAAACAAGAAAAATAAATCAAGAGGATGAAAAAGGAAGACAGAAGGAAGAGGAAGAAGGAAACATAGAGAGAATGGATAAAAACGAAGAATGGAGAAGGACGGAAATAAGAGAGGAAGAGAAATTAAAACATAAAGGAAACGAAAAGAAAAAAAATGAGAATGAATATAATTTGTGTTTAAGTTATTTTTGTACCTCAAGAAATTAATCCCCAAAAAAACTTGAAGAGGAAGAAATAAAATAAAAACAAATATTAAAAACTAGGCAACACATTTGAAAGCCTCTAGTAAATAGCTTGACCTATTTATTGAGAAACAAAAATGCCACAGTCTCTCTCTCTCTCTCTCTCTCTCTCTCTCTCTCTCTCTCTCTCTCTCTTTCACGTCAGCAGAATACAAGTGATTTACATTTCAGATTAGGTTAGGTTAGGTTAGGTTTTCATGTGAACCTTAAAGAAATCAACCCCGGCCCCAGACACCAATTTAAGAGCATTATTATCTTACGTACGAACCCTTGTTATCTGCTTAAGGTATTTTATATGTTACTAATGTTCCACACCTGACCAAAAAAACTCCTAAAGGTAAACTGAATTTCAACCCCTTCTTCACCTTACCGTTCCTTGCTGACCTGTGGCAAGTAAGTACATTAGATCATTAGTCCACAGGTAATTAGAATTGACAGTCCTATGAGCCTTAGCATTTTCGTATAAGAGCTTCTGTGAGAGAGAGAGAGAGAGAGAGAGAGAGAGAACAGACATGTGCGTGTATGAGTGAGTGATCGTGTCCGTGCATGAATGAGTGATCGTGTCCGTGTGTGTATATATCATTAGTCTCCTCTCATCATTAAGCCTGACACACCGTCAATCCTGTGCTCTTCCCAGAATATCCGCGAATGACAAAACCTTAATATATGTTTCCTCTTAATAAACCAAATTACATCATTAATAAGAGACCCATTAGACGTTGCCTTGTATATCATTCCCAACATGCGCAGAGTCGGGTTAGGTTAGGTTAGGTTAGTGTGCATTAGGACATCGGTCTGTCGAGGTTAATTACTTTTGACATTTACGATTCACATATTAATTGACTCTCCCCCCCCTCCTCCTCTCCCCCCTCTTCCCCTCCCCCCTCCTCTTCCCCTCCCCCCTCCTCCCCTCCTCTTCCCCTCCCCCTTCCCTCCCCTTCCCCTTATTCCGACACTTAACCACTCCACAACACAAGGGAGTCAGATCCTACGCCGTGATTGCATCTATACGTTTATTGCAGATTGGATAAAGTGAATTATGAACAAATGACATCACACACACACACACACACACACACACACACACACACACACAGATAAAATCAAGTCTTTTTACCAACACATCTGAACACCATTAAAGAAATTCGGCCCTTGTCAACAACTCAGTGCTTCACGATAACGAGAATTAGATAAACAGTACAACTTGCTCTGTGTAATAAATTCTCCTCTTATCCTTCGCCTACTCTTCCTTTATCTCTTCCTCCTCCTCCTTAATCTCTTTATCTTCCTCCTCCTCCTTATCTTCTTATTCCTCCTCCTTCTTCTTCTTTTGTTTGACTTCTTCCAAAAGAGTCATAAATTTTCAGCGTCTCTCTCTCTCTCTCTCTCTCTCTCTCTCTCCAATAAATTTGACCATTGAGGTTTTTTAAAAAGAAAACTTACCCCTAACCTAACCTAAAAATTATTATACATTGGTGATTGGTTACCTCAAAAATCCCTCTGCCTTTACTGACCTAACTGATCACAACATACATAGAGTGAGGGATAGACACACCACACCCTAATGTTGCAACTTAAACCCAACTAAATGACCAAATCTAATTCACCTTATTTGGATGAGGGGGGAAGAGGGGGGGGAGGGGGAAAGAGAGGGGGGAGAGGGAGAGGGGAAAGAGGGGGGGGAGGGGGAGAGGGGAAAGAGGATATCTTATCTCACCTTTACGAAACCCCTTCATTGGCAGGTAAGTCCATAAGCTTCGATCACCCCCCCCTCACTTTCCACACCCCACCACCCCCTCACCACCCCCTCACCCATCACCCCCCTCACCCACACCCCACCACCATTATTTTTTCCTTCCACTCTTTTATCTTAAACTTGAGCACTTTGACCACAACTAATCGATACCCTCAAAGAGTTACATGAACAGCCAATCTACCCAAGTACTTTAAGACGCACTTAACTTCCCTAGCTAAAAGTTCGGACTCGTAAAAAAAAAAAAAAAAAAAAAAAAAAAATATATATATTTATTTACATGATTTGATTCCTTTGTTTTTTTTAAAGCTCTTTTTTCTTTCTTTGTCGTCTTTAAATTTAAATCTGTACCGGAGGAGTGAGTGAGTGAGTGAGTGAGCTATCTGAATTCACATATTACAAACCAACCCAACACTTTTTTATCTCGTCTCAAAAGCATGATAACAGTGACTCATAACATAACGGTGACGCAGATAACATAACAGTGACACAGCCATAATGATAACAGTCTCAATCATCATAAGTAACTCAGCTATCATAAGTAACTCAGCTATCATACTTAACTCAGCTATCATAAGTAACTCAGCTATCATAACATGGACTCAGAGCCAACATGATATCTAGTACTCAAACGCCATGATAACTCGCCCTCACCTTGTCATGATAACTCAAGCTTCAATTATGGGGTTATCTTTCTCACGCCTCTGCCACGCCTGTTATCATCCGCGTCTCGTAACTAAGACGGTTATCACGACAGCCAGGCTTACGATAACCTGCTATCATCCCCGCCATAGCCTCGTTTTGATTGGAAGATGTAATTTGCATTTCTTTGGACCGTGATCCTGGCAGTAGACCCCCAGAGAGAAAGTGGAGAGGTCAAATGGGGGCCCCAAGTTCTAATGGGCCCCTAGTTCTAATGGGCCCCTAGTTCTAATGGGCCCTAATCCTATTTTTTATAGCCTGAGTGCTGTTGCTTCCTCTAAACCCTGGTAGTCGTCCCTTGTTCCTACGATACCCATCAACTAACTTACTTAACTACTAGAGGTTAGGTTAAGTTAGGGTAGGTTAGGGTAGGTTAGGTTAATGGCATATAAAAAACTAAACTTAATCTAACTTACACTTAGCACCAACAAACTGAGACGATATTGTCAATGTTATAAATTCTGGGTTTATCAGATGTTTTTTTTTAACCAACATCAGAGAAAACAGATCAAGGCCACATTATCTGTCCGCTGAGTCTCCTGTCTGGCAAACTGACAGATGTGGAGTGAAGGTGAAGGTAAAAAAAAGGTGGATTATTTTTTATTTACTGTTTTAAATTTGCAAAAAAACATAAAAAAATACAAAATCTTTGATATTATTTTAGTTAGAAGTTATACATTAATTTTAGTGTAAAGAAAGAATTGGTTTGACACACACACACACACACACACACACCTATAAACTATCACAATACCTAATCATCTTCACCTGTTTTAGGGCAACACTCGTATATAACCCCGCCCTAATGTCTCCCTCACACCCCTTAATGACCCCTAGGGAGGAGGCGAGTCAAGGGTGTGCAGGGAAGACACACACACACACACACACACACACACACACACACACACACACACAGGTCATAACATTATTTAAAATTAACCTTACACGACCCTCTTGCTTCGGATATACCCGTATTAAAGTCATCAGTAACACCAAGCTACTAAAGTGACCATGAGTTATTTAATAGTTTTTTTTAAGGAGGAATTTGAATCTAATTTGAGTTATATTTACGATTGAAATTGAGTAAATACTTGGAGTTATATATATATTAAATTAGTTATGTAAGGTCATGTTCCATCAGCTATACGGAACTGACAGCAGGGGTGAGTTACGTTAACCCTTTGAGGACGATGGTTTAACCCTTTGATGACGACGGTTTAACCCTTTGATGATTATTTAACCCTTTGACGACAATGATTTAACCTTCAGGACTCAAAGGGTTAAGCCAGGTAAAAAAACAGGTAATATTCTACACTATTCCTCCCAAGGTTTGAAAACATTATGTAGGTCATGGTAACTCCCTTCTACAGCAGTACTCGTGAGGTCCTGTGTGTGTTTATGTAGTGAAGTATCATGACTAAATGAACAATATTAAGGTCAAATTTCCCCTCTTTGTATATAGGAAATAACGAACGAACAAGTATAACACCCTATTCCCCCCACACCATATATTTACGATATTAAAATTATTATGAATTTTATACCTGAAGAAAAAACAACAAAAAACAGTCAAGATAATAAATTTATGCGGAAAAATCAACACGTCTTTTTTTCTCGGTTTCTTTTCCTCAGTTCATAATACTTTCTCTCTCGATTCCTGACACCGGGTCTGTGGCTGACATTTGCTAGAGGTGTTAAGGCGTTGTACACGGAATCCTAAAACGTGGAAAATGGAGATAATTTAGTCCTGTTGTATGTATGTATGTATGTATGTATGTATGTATGTATGTTAGTCGACTTAGTTCAGAATTCATTAATTTCCAGACCTGAACACGTAATTCAACTTCTCTAATAAATCATCATCATTATTATTATTATTATTATTATTATTATTATCATTATTATCATTATTAAGGTATTTGTCATGGTTTGGGCTGACTTTCCCGCCCTCTTCCCTTGCACCATCACGCCCCCACCCACACTGATCACCACTTGCTCTGGAAAATGTCGATTCCTTGTTCCCATGATAATGAGAGACTGTGTATGCCGCTCTACACACCCGCCCTATTGACCCGGTGACCTGTTCCACGCCCACACGCCCACCATGACCTCGATGTCCTCTAACACACGCCCATGGTGACCTAACGACCTGTCCCACGCCTACACGCCCCATGCCGACCTGGCGACCTGATACACGCCCACCACGACCTTGATGCCCTCTCACACACGCCGATGCTGACCTACCAGCGTTTTCCACGCCCCCCCGCCCACACACCCATCACGACTTCAACACTCTTTCACACACGCCCGTGATGTGATGTCCCCCTCCCAACTCTTCACACACACGCCCGTGTTGACCTGGTGACTTGTTCCACGATCACACGCCCATCACAGCCCCGGACGCCCTCTCACACACGCCTATGTTGACTTATCGACCTCCTTCACGCCCCCGCCCAGGGGTCCTGTTGACCTTAGCACCTCCAAGACGGCGAGGCAGGAGAGTGACGGAGGCGACAAACACTGCAGGGTTACCGGTCAAGTGGCGCCAGTCCTGAGGGGCGCCACCCTCACCTAACTGTTGGTACTGTTCCCCATCAGACTTATGGCCCATCAGAATTGGAGTCTATCAGAATTTGGGCCCATAAGGATCGGAACCCCCTTACAACCCAGCTCCAATCCTAATGTTTAGATTACACGAGGTTGGGGCCCATTAGGACTGGGGGAAGCTCGTTAGACCGGTCGTCCAAGTCGTCATCACAATCAGACTCAAGATATTTTATTAAGACACATGCTAATGCTAATCCAGGTACATTAATTACCCTTGAGGTGATGGCCACGTGAGTCAGAAGGTCAGTGCAGTCTGTATCTGTCCGAACAGCTCTCTCCCTCAACCACTGAAGGCGCTATAATGTCCACACTTGACGTATCATAATCACCATGACAACAACCTATTATAATTATCACACACCTCAACGTCATCCTAGATTTAGTTTTTATTTACAATGTTACTTTTTACACTATTCAATTTTTTTTGTCTAAGTTCACATCTGTAACCCATTACTACCACCATCACAACCACAACTACTACTACATCAACCACAATCCTTTCACTGGCCGTACAACCACGATCACCTCCACCACCACAATCTTTTCACTGACCTTACATCAAACCCACCACCACCATCACCACCTGAAAAAAAATCCCGAAGCATTAGCCAGTCTCTATAATCTGTTGTACCGTCTGAGTACTTTTACCTGATACCCACCGTTGTTAGGTTAGGTTAGGTCTCGTGTTACTCCTTCATCCTCCTTCCCTCCTTCATGCTATTTCCTATCTGAGATCCTGTACTTAATTCTCACTCCGTCTTCTCCTGTCATTGCTCTATCCGTCTATCCCCCCATCCCTGTCACTGCTCTATCCGTCTACCCCCATCCCTGTCACTGCTCTATTCGTCCATCCCTCCCTGTCACTGCTTCATCCATCCCTCCCTGTCATTGCTCTATCCGTCTATCCCTCCCTGTCACTGCTCTATCCGTCTATCCCTCCCTGTCACTGCTCTATCCGTCTACCCCCATCCCTGTCACTGCTCTATTCGTCCATCCCTCCCTGTCACTGCTTCATCCATCCCTCCCTGTCACTGCTCTATCCGTCCATCCCTCCCTGTCACTGCTTCATCCATCCCTCCCTGTCACTGCTCTATCCGTCTATCCACCCTTCCAGATTCTCCATAATAATAAAAAGAACCTCGTCCCTTGTATCTATTCCTTTCCAATCCTCTATTATACATCATTCATCATTTTCTTCTCTATCATCAACAAGCACACGCGCCCATCAACCCACCCCACCCACCTACCCATCAATTGCGTGTCAACAGTTATTAAGACTGTTCACGTAACTAGGTGCCTGTCATTCACATATACACATTTTCACCACCTCTAAAAACTAAATAAATAAGCCAATCACTTCTATTCAGTTTACATTCACAACTACACCAAGATACATAACTCTAAATATTTCCTTCATCACACCTGAATGACTCTCACCTGTTCTATATATATATACCTGTAAGGGGAACATGGTACTAATATTCCTGAGTTATTATCTTAATCCGAGTGTGTGAGCGCACCAGCTGAGTTCCTGGCTAAAATGTACCGATATCTCACACGGTAATGAGACAACACAGGTGGGCCGCCAACATTACCCCCAAAAAACTGATTTTACTCAACCTTAGTCAGAGTACGAAGGGATTACTCACCGTCTGTAAATCTCGTATATGGACGGTTCTATAGCGTATGTTTTTATATACGAATGACAGCGATTATAAAATAGTATATAATTATTTAACATTATATAATATACATTAAATAATAACAAGAATGGATTAGTTATGTATAATTTAAGAGTTTAGTTATAAAGATTCAAGTCTGGAATCTTGTTTGGCGTTTTAAAAGACGAGTGAAATTTAATCAACTTACCTGTTGGGGTTTTAAAGGTATTTACTAATTAATTAATATTCACACACCTGATGCAAACGATAAAATGAGCCTATAATAATTTTTAAAGTGAAAATAAACTAAATTTTTCCAAGGTGATGTTTTTCTTCTTTTTCTTCCTTCCCTTCTTATGCGGATCTTCTTTCTTCCTCACTGACTTTCTTCCTGTTTGTAATATGACTGAACACCGAGAAGCCAAGAAAGAAAAAAAATTAAGAAAGAAAAAATGAAAAATGAAAAAAGAAAAACGAAAAAAAGAAGAAAAAAAATGGGAAAAAAGAAAGAAAAAAAAAAGGTCAAAATCACCCATACTGCACCACCCTCTCACCTCTATTTTCCATCATCATGGGTTATTTAGCACCAGCTTAATGCCCCCCCCCCCTCCTCCTCTATGATCTCCCTTATCTCCCTCACCATCAGCTTATCTCCATAATCTTCCTCTTACTCTGATTATCGGCGTCTTCTTTTCCTATCTTCTCATTATCATCTTATCTCTCCACCATGCACCACCAACCCACCGCTTCATTACAACCTAGAGAGTGGTAAGCTCCGCGGACCCCCAAACCTCTCAAGTCAAGAATTATCACCTGGAAAAAAAAATATAAATTCCGGTAACATTCAGCAGAAACTCCGGCTGAAGGTGGGATCCAACCCTATACTTATACCGAGTGAACCATAAACTATTGCCGATGGTTACGATAGACGGTTCTGATCTTTATCATCGACTCGGTAGTGACACTTTGGAAACCCAACAGTTACAGTGAAGGTGACTAAGTTCGGTCGATTATAACTTTGGTAACAGACTGATCTTACATTGATATGAATTGGGTATAATGATCCGAAATTTGTCTAGTCTTGGTAAATGTGTTACTTAAGAAGAGACCCCCAAAAAATACATCAGGATTAAGATTACAGTAGCGATATTTGCGAGCCAATTATACCTTCCACTACAGTACCATTATGTTACAAAAAAAAAATGTCTGTACCTGTATTTGTACCTACATCCTGGTGCTGGAAACATGATATAAAATTTAAAATGAAAAATATTACACCAACACATTATGTATAACTTCCATGATAATATTTTACACTATGTTACGTCTCTCTCTCTCTCTCTCTCTCTCTCTCTCTCTCTCTCTCTCTCTCGGGTGAATACAACGCCTTCACAAGTTCAGAAGGTCAAAACGCAGGTATCTCTTCCAGGGGAAAATCATTCATCTCAATGCTCGTAACACTAGATGGCATAGATCACCTAAAGATTAACCACCCCAACACTCACCTTACTCAAATAAACCCAACCCACACAGGTATAGTCAAAAGGTGTTTAATAATCAGGTGAAATAAACTGAGGGTGTCTAACCTCCAGGTGAACAGGTGAAACATTAGCTTGGGTGCCTAATCTTCAGGTGAAATAAGCTTGTATGTCTAATATTCAGGTAATCCGATACTAATACCCCACCAACATGACTAGCCGCTGATCAGATAGGTGGTAGATCATTTAGCAGGACCGGGCGTTAGCTGGCAGTAACCCCAGCCTGTGTTTTGTTTATTAACTAAGAGTCATAGGGGTCATGACCTCACTTGACCTCCCGACGCCCGACTCTTTCCTCATCTTGTTTGTTGGTGGTCTCTCTCTCTCTCTCTCTCTCTCTCTCTCTCTCTCTCTCTCTCTCTCTTATTCTCGCTCGTGTCTCAGTAATTAGTTTTGTGTTCGTCTGTCTGTCTGTCTGTTTATCTATCCTTAGAGAGGTAACATCTACATCTTAAAATAATATAATAATAAATAAATAAATATATAAATAAAAGACTCCAACGATCGTCAAGACCCCCCCCAAGTCAATTAAGACTCCATGGAAGAGACAGCCACCGTCTCTCCTCTACCGCGTCAAGAGTGGCACTGAAGTAAGATATGTTCACTACAGATATATATCAGAACGTATGACGACGTTCACCCAGCGAGAGAGAGAGAGAGAGAGAGAGAGAGAGAGAGAGAGAGAGAGAGAGAGAGAGAGAGATTTGAGTTCGGTTCACTTCTTCCCCCCCCCCCCCCCCTCTCCGCCTCCTCCTTCTCACGCCCCTCTTTTACTGTCTTCGAACACCATCTCACTCAAGCAAGCAAGCAAGGAAAAGCAAGCAAGCAAGCAAGGAGAATATTCGAGTATTTTATATCAGTTTACTGTGGATATGTCTCTCATTGTAGCAAGGTGTGTGTGTGTGTGTTGATTCTTTCTCAGCGCTACTCTTAAACATTTCTACCTCCACCTCGAGAGATAATCATCGCTAGAGATACGGTAAGTGCCAAGGGAGAAGGTGAGCCTCGAACCTTATACTACTCGAGTCTCTCTCTCTCTCTCTCTCTCTCTCTCTCTCTCTCTCTCTCACTCACTCTCTCTCTCTCTCACCTGGCCATCAATGGAAATGGACACAAGTAATCTTAAAAGGTGGCTGGCTGGCTCAGAGAGAGGGAGGAAAGCTTAAGAAAGAAATAGCAGAAAGAGATAACGAGTAAACACGATAACCATGATGATGATGAGGGAGGGAAGAAAGGAAGGAAAGAAGGAAAGAAGGAAGGAAGGAAGGAAGATGACGAGTGGCTAAAGGAAAAAAAGGTAGATAATAGGAAAAGCGAAAACGTGGGGAGAAACGAGAATGTGTGTGTTTACATTTTAAGGTGTGTATGTGTAGGAGAAGCCCCCCCCCCGCCCCCCCCCCCGCCCCCCCGAGGAGTTTCACCATCACAATATAACAACAACCAAGTGGGCAGATTAATTTTCTGGTGGCTGAACACACACACACACACACACACACTAGGTTTTTGCCTCTGAACCATCAATAACTCCAGATTATAATAGAGAGATAGTCAAGCCGGCTCCCGCAACCAGATATTAATACTAACACAACCAAAAATCTCTACCTCTACCTCCTATTCCTCCTCCTCCTCCTCTTCTTCCCCCTCCTCCTCTTCCCCCTCCTTCTCCCCCTCTTCTCCCTCCTCCTCCTCCACCACTCGACCATGCAGAGAAACAAAATGGACGATAATTCCTTAATAACTCAAAAAGGGAAAATACTCAGCATTATTTTTTTTACAAAGAGCTTATTAGGTTAGGTTAGGTTAGGTTAAGCTAGGTTAAGTAAGGTTTGGTAAGGTTTGGCAAGGTTAGGTTAGGTTACGTTAGGTTAGGTTAGGTTAGGTTAGGGTGATGGACGTACACGCTAAGATCTAAATTATTATTGTTTTCTGTCCCTCGCTTAGTTAACCCCTTGAGTACGATGATTTAACACCTTGAGTACGATGATTTAACCCCTTGAGTACGATGATTTAACCCCTTGAGTACGATGATTTAACCCCTTGAGTACGATGATTGAACCCCTTGAGTACAATGATTTAACCCCTTGAGTACAATGATTTAACACCTTGAGTACGATGATTTAACCCCTTGAGTACAATGATTTAACACCTTGAGTACGATGATTTAACCCCTTGAGTACGATGATACAACACAACAAACAAAAATACGAAACAATAACAAAAACAACAACAACAACTAACAACAAATAACAATAACAAACAAATGCACTCTTAACCTTCACCCCCCCCCACCCCCCCACCCCCTCCCCTCCCCTCCCCCCACCCCTCCCCCCCACCCCACCCCTCCCCCCAAGCTACAGATTATAAACAAAGTCAGTACACGAGTCTGCTTCACCTCTCGTTGTTTACAAGAAGTTTATGAAGTGTTTGACTCGCTTCCGTTTATCTTGAGTGAGTGAGTGAGTGGGTGAGTGGGTGGGTGAGTGAGTGAGTGGGTGAGTGAGTGAGTGAGTGAGTGAGTGAGTTAGTTAGTTCGTTAGCATGTCTGGGTTTCAGCTATCAATCGCCAATTCTATACGTGTGTTGGGTTGTTAGGGGCCTTGGTTGTTGAAGCATTGATAACTACGGGTATTTGAAGACAACTTTTAATGTTTTATAGTTGTTGGTTAAAGTAAACGATGAGGATTACTTTTGAGAGGTAGTAGAATTTATGATTTTTGGGGGAGAGTAAAAAGATTTAAGGAAATTTTAGTTATTTTTGTTGATGGTTGAATTTGGTTTCTTTATTCTGTAGTATTATCATCAGGGAGACACACACACACACACACACACACACACACACACACACACACACACACCACTCCCCTGGAAGCTTTCACTATACAGGAACAAGTTTTTATAAGTCTAAGTTACGTACATAATTCAACAACATTTTTTTAGTTTATCACAAAATAAAATCCTTGGGTAAATTAAATGTCTGACTAACTCGTGATGAAAAACAAGATAAGTTAAGTTCTTTTTTTTTCCGCCAAAGACCTGAATTGATGTTGACGTTTGTTGACAGAAATACTGAAGCTTGTTGTTGAATGATGTATGAAAACACGTTCACGCTTCTGTTAGGTTAGGTTAGGTTAGGTTAGGTTAGGTGCTGATGGTGTTGGTATGTTTAGCGAGGAAGGCAGACAAGGATGTTTCTCTGCCTCCTTTTATATAACAAATCACTGGGAGATTCAGTCTTATTTACATAAAGACTTAACTCTACCACCAACTATTCCTACCAGAGGCAGAGCGAGAAGCTGCCTTTGACTCTTGTGATAAACCTTTTGGAAAGAGAATCTTGAACCAAGTATTACTGAGTCCAATGTAATATTTATTTCCACCGAGGAACGGCAATGGGTAGGTGCCCGCGTCAGCCGACAGTCAGAATGAGCAAAAAGCCCCTTGACCTTTCACAAGAGAATCCCAACCTTTTTCCCCTTGACCTGAGGGAAGAATAAGACTCTCCAGTAAGTGCCAGGGATTACCTGCAGCTGCCTCAGGTGGACAGGCCCAAGTATACGGCGGCCATAACTCGGCCCGGAGCGATGATCTGATACCAACAGTGATAGCAAGATCTCCGTGTGGGAGGATTACTGCCACACACACACACACACACACACACACACACCACTAGCTCCCACTCCTGCATAAAACCTTTCACTTCCCAAAAACCTCCATTAATAGAAAAAACCCCTCTGAAACCCCCACAGGATAAAATTGAATCATAAATTGATTTGGGCGGACGAGGTCAGCTCCCCTAAGTGCTGCCGGGTACACCAGGACAGGATCAAGGTAAAACATAAAGCAGTTTGTATCCTCCAGCAAAGAGAGTATATTTTTATAGTTGCATTATGAAAGATGAAAACACCAGGTCACGATACGGGAGAGAGATTAATGATTACAAGAGACGTGATGAAGCAGTACCAAAAGAGGTTATTTTTCTCTGAACCTGAAGGGGGGCGATAACGAGCACCATGAAGGGCTAGAACACCCCACATCTACTGCAGGAGGGAGGAGTCAAGATACTGTGGGTCTGCTTGGGTGGCTCTGAGGTATTAAGGCCACTATAATTTACTCGTCATTATCGCTGTCTGCATTGCCAGTTGAGGTACGCGCCGCTGTTTCTATTTTGCAGTCTGATCGGTGGTTGATAAGCATTTTACATCTCGTGGAGGACCTGGACGTAATGGCAGAGGCGGCAGAGGTGGCAGGTGCAGCAGAGTCGTAGGCAGCGGCAGACTCGTGTAAGGTACGGGGAACAAGACACAGTGGGTATAAAGTCAACGTCACTCATCAAACACCTGAACAGTAAAAACCTTTTCCCTTGATTAAAATGGAAACTAGTTGTGGTAGAAGATTAAGAGGGAGGGGTGGGGGAGGGGGTGGGGGGAGGATGAGGCGGGGAGGGTGAGAGAGGGTACGAGGATGTTGAGGGGGGGGAAAGGAGGGAGGAAACTCAAGAATAGTGGAGGAAGATAATAAAGAAAGAGGGAAAAGGTAAATGAAAGACAAGAACAACGTAAGATAATTAGAAAACACATACACACACACACCCTAAAACCTCAACACTGATTTACCAAGCATCATATTAATCCACTGTACATACTGACACGTGAGTGGATAACATCTCAGGATGATAGAAGCTGAACACATTATGCATAGGGATGAACCTGGCGGAGTGAACCCTGTCTTTAAACCTTTCAACTGGGGGGTTCATAATGATCAAAGGAAAATAAATATAACTAGGTGACAATTTTGTTTCCCCATTTTCCCCATTTTTTTCATTTTCCCATTTTTTTCCATTTTCCCACTTTTTCCATTTTCCCATTTTTTCCTTTTCCTATTTTTTCCATTTTTCCATTTTTTTCCATTTTCCCATTTTTTTCCATTCTCCCAATTTTTTCCATTTTCCAATTTTTTCCATTTTCCCCCATTTTCCTTCCAGATAGTTGTGCTTTCCCCATGCTCTCCTACCCTCATCTTCGCCCATAAATACAAGTCCCCATTATCCCCTCATCCCTAATTATTTATCCAAGATCTCATTTTTCCTTTTATATAAACTCCAAAGAAGTATAAGGTACATATACTACAGCTACAAGTATAAGGTTCAGATACAAGTACACAATGATTACAACTGCAAATACGGGTACAGAAGAAGATTACAATCACTGATAAACGATATGAAAACAATATTTACAATCACTATCCCCTCTCCCGCCCGCCACCTCTCCCGCCATCTGCTTACGGAGTTACCGGATCGATATCGCTCACATCCCCATAAACTAAACGAGACAGACACCCACCCCCCCTCTAAAAAAAATAAATAAATAAGACGAGAGATAAATATAACTAAACTACTCTTGTGGTGAACAGTCAGCAATTTGAGGTGGAGAAGGCAGGTGTGTTAGCTACCGAACACACCTGTGGTTGAAATTTAAACCCACCAACTAGACCATTGTAATTACCGAAGGGCGGGTTACTCGGTAGCGATAAGAGATTGTTTACAGTTCCTTAATTGCTCCTGAAAATAAAACATTACCACAGTGGCCAATTTCCATCCTTATCTGGGGGGTGAAATTCTAGTCCCTGGATCGACGTAACGATATCTTTGTGACACCAGGCGAGATCATCAAGTAACGAGACCGTAACGAGAGACTATCCTATATATATCAGACCCGATCAAATAGTGTGTGTGTGTGGTTATCAGTGAGTGTAGTTATTACCCCCGACACGCACTCTACTTTAGATAAATACTTTCGCATATAAGTAAAGCGTTTAATAGTCATCTTAGGCGTGAACTAATCCAGGTAAGATGTACACAACCCCCCCCCCCCCCCTCCTCCTCCTCCTCCTTACCTGATAACATCACCTGAGATAATTATCGATAAGCTCTTGTCTTGGGCGAGATCTTTATAAAGGCTTTCGACGATGTATGTATTAAGTATGTCAGTATCACACACACACACACACACACACACACACACACACACACACACACCGGATTGCGTGCGTGGGGGAGATGAAGCACACACACACACACACACACACACATTACCAAGAGAAGTATCCCCAGATAAATATCACAGGATAGCGTGCATAGAGAAGATATAGTTCACCGCCTCTCCTTCCCTCCTCCCACACACACATCCACTCACTAACGAGAGGAATATACTCAGGAAATATACTCACAAGATATACCTCAGAATGATGTGAGTAAGGTGAGATGAAATAGACAATGTGACGGAGAGCTCAGACAAATAGCTGTATGTCTCAGGTAAGGGAAAGACTAAACACCGCTATTAACAATTATGGAGTAGATATGTATGAAAGAGAACATATCAAAAGGTCTCTGACGCAGGCCAAGGTATACAGGTCATTGAGGCAGGCCAAGGTGTACAGGTCATTGAGGCAGGCCAAGGTGTACAGGTCATTGAGGCGGGCCAAGGTGTATAGGTCATTGAGGCAGGCCAAGGTGTACAGGTCATTGAGGCAGGCCAAGGTGTATAGGTCATTGAGGCAGGCCAAGGTGTACAGGTCATTGAGGCAGGCCGAGATATACAGGTCATTAAGGCAGGCCAAGGTGTACAGGTCATTGAGGCAGGCCGATGTTTGTATGCTCTCTCATCTTAGCCCGAGCAGCCTCTCCTATCCCGCCAACATGATGTACTGGCATCGAACCCGCGTCTAACTCAGGTTCCTCGGGTGTAACGGGATTGTAGTACCATCCTCAGAGAGCCTTTACGTAATAGGGAGGGAGGGGGAAGAATTAGGGGGGAGGGGGGGAGGGGGATGGACGGGGGGAGGGAGGGAGGAGGTAAATTAGGCAGGCAGTGTCTTAGCGGAGAAACAGTTGTTGAGAAAGAGGCATTATGATAACAAGGAAGGGGGGGGGTTGGGGAAGAGTTTGGTGGGAGGTGGGGGGAGAGGGGGTAGACGTGGTTGGGGTGGGGGGAGGGGGTAGACGTGGTTGGGGAGGGAGAGGTGGTGGAAGGGGAATAGTTAGGGGGTGAGTAAGAGCTAGTAGGGGCGGGGCGGGTCATTGTAACAAGGTAGGTACATGTTACAGTTCTACATACAGATGTAATCAAGTTCCCTACACTCTAGTCTGGGGGAAGGGATGGAGGAAGAGGGTATAGGAGGAAGGGAATGACGGGAAGAATGAGTGGAGAAAAGGGATGGGGATAGGAGGAGGAATGGGGGTGAGATAGAAGGGAAGGAAACTAGACTAACCTAACCTAACCATTATGACTAAGGCTAGGTTGGGGTCTATTAGGAGTGGTGCTTAATAGGACTGGGGGGCCATTTGACCAGGCGCCAGTAGGGTAGACAGCTAGCAGCGCCAGGGGTTGGTAAGGGGGCGTCGACAACACTAGTATGATGCACCGTAAACACAACCACCAACGACCCACAGACAAGTCAAACACTTTTCACACAACATCGCCGCATGAAAATAAATTTCTCTAAATTTGACAGTAAGCTTGAGGCCCGCTGGCGTGTGAGACCGAGACAACACGGCTCACCACCTTCAGTATCCACACACACATTATAAACCCTACCAAGCTTACGAGCCTTAGGAATTTATGTTGTAATACTTGGAAGCTGAACACACACACACACACACACACACTCTCTCTCCCGGCTTCAACTGCAACAAATATTCCCTCAGAGTTAGTCAAGTTACACCAGAGCAACAAACACATCATTATTTACATCTTAACCTTTCTCAATGCCTAATATACAAAAATGTTTTACACTGCGTTTAATCAGCTAATAGCCATCATTACTGACTTGACTGATGGAAGTTTCTGACGAAACATTTTATCACACATTTATTATCATCATTTCTTCTCGTTGCTGGAGGTGTGTCTGGCTGATACCTGGTAATTAAACACAGGTAAGGTTGAGGCACAAAACTCACGCTATCTTAAATTAAACTAAATTACAAATATATTACAAAAATAGAGAAAATGTACATGGTAAATATTTTGCCTTAACATAAGATAAGAGCCGGAGGAGGACACATGCATACAGTACCGCAAGTGATTCTGTTTCCCCCTCATACGTCCGGCCGTGAGTCGTCAGGTAACGAGGTCGTCAGGTATCATTACGAGGTCGCTAAGATGGGAAAGCTCGTTACTGGGCGAGAGCTGTCCCTTGGCC
Source organism: Homarus gammarus (assembly GCA_958450375.1). Taxonomy (NCBI): domain Eukaryota; kingdom Metazoa; phylum Arthropoda; class Malacostraca; order Decapoda; family Nephropidae; genus Homarus; species Homarus gammarus. The sequence continues at coordinate 259,196 of CAUDMG010003340.1, forward strand.
GACACTCATGGACAGGTGGTCCATCTTTACTGGATCAGCTGATGACCATCTTGGAGGACTGAGCATCGCGACCAACACAAATGGAGCCACAAATTTGGCCGAGATAATGTAAACAAAGATGTTAATGAAGTTCCTCCCTCAGGTGTAGGATTACCTCTCCTACCTGGGGGTCCTCCTCCCTCCACAGAGTAAAACCTCCTTGTTACGTAAACGTGTAAATATTTTACAGCTGTGCGAGTAAAAGTTCAAGAGAAGTTTAAGCACAAGAGTAAATTTTTTTAAGACCTGTTCACTTTGAGGCAAATACATACCCCGGTGAAGTGGTTAGATTAACTAGATTTATGGATTACCTGAATCTGAGGAAGAAGTCTCCTTATTCTTAAGAGTTAATTTCTTATCATAACTCCCGCCGGGGTCTGACGGTACACGAGCGACCTGGGCACAGTGTGAACCTCTAGTCAGGCTGTTCGAGTAATTTGATTTCCTGATTACCTCGAAGCTTCAGTAGGATAAACCTCATTACTTTCTTCGGAGACCTGAATTATTTTATTCTTTTAGTAACTCCTGCGGAGTCCTGACGGGGTCCTGACGGGGTGGATGAAGGACACATGGACGTGCGAACAGATACAATCTCCAGGTGCTCGTTAGTTGAGTAGTTGTCTGAATATTATCCACCTGTGCCTGAATATTGCCCACCTGACATTACCATCTTACCTGGGCTTGTCTTGTAGGTCACCAACACTTAAAACAACAGCCACTAAAACATTCTATCTAAGACATTCAGGTCAAAATAATCTTACGGTACCGATGCTTAAAACTTGAGTTAATGACCCTGACAAACCTCTCCAAACTCGTCCAGAAGGTTAATGAGACAAAACCATGGTAGTTAGTGCGAGGAACCTGTGGCAGTATACCTTCACGGGATATCTTAGTTAAAAAAGAAAACTGGTGAAGCTGTCGACTGGATTCGTCATAATGTCCTTGGGGTAAAATATCGAGTTAATGAAGCAAAAGTTACCTTACTCAATCTTCTGGGTGATTATCTTAAAGAGGATCACCTCACGAGAATTACCCCTCATGCAGGCGTCCCACAAGGTAGTGTCCTGGGGCCCTTGGAACATACCTATTTCAATGATCTGAAGGTTACTAGTCACAGAATCATACGTGTGTATACCTACCAAAGAACATTATTCTCTCTCTACACTGACGGGAATTAACCAGAAGAGAAGCTCAAACTCAGCATGCGTCGTTCAGAAACACATAATGGCAGAGATATTTTTTAGAGAGTGTGTACATCCTCAAGGCATCTCCCCCCATTAGAGTTCGTTCCTCCCCTTCCATCAATCGACTGGTGTGTTGTAGATATTGAAGGTGATATTGACGCACCATCATAATAATAAAAAAAATTCCAAGTCATTAATAGTGCCACCAAATAACTGGTTACTCAGTTACAATTATATTTTATAGTTACGTGTTTAGCTTTTGTGATGAAGCTGTCTGATGCTCTTGTTGATAATTACTGCTCAAGGCTTCATTATTTTAGGGCATAACACTTACAGTAGAGGGGGGGAGGGGGCAGGGAGGGGGGAGGGGAGTTTGTATTATGAGAGAGAGAGATAGAGAATATATATATATGTGTGTGTGTGTGTGTGTGTGTGTGTGTGTAAGCATAACCGCACTTACACACTTACAGTCATTACCAGTACCATAAACATTCCTCCCTCCCAACCACTACCACACTCACCCCACCAAAACACTACCCCCCCCCCCCACCCACCCCCAACACAAGCGAATTCCACGAGTCTAATTCTGTGGTCGAGTTCTTCCTTGATGTAAGCCTCAAGGGCGAGTCTGGAGAAGAAGGCAGAGATAAGTGTCGGCGTTAAAACAATTTGTAACACTTGAAATCCGGGCGAAGACAAGAGCACAGAAAGACCAAATAAAACGAGAGGTAAAGAGAGAGGGTGAGGAGAGGAAGACAGGAGGAGAGAGAGAAAGAGAGAGAGAGAGAGAGAGAGAGAGAGAGAGAGAGAGAGAGAGAGAGAGAGAGAGAGAGAGAGAGAGAGAGAGAGAGAATTCCGTAAATCTAGCCCCGACCTGCACCCACCCACTGCCTACCCCCGCCCGCGTGAGGTCATCCCGGCAAAAGTAGAATAATAATAAATGGCCACGAGGGAAGAAAACATAAGGACGCGTGAAGCAGTCCTCCCCCCCCCCCCCACCTTCCCTTCCGTCACCTGTATCTTTAAGCCGGTTAGGTTAGGACGCCGGGAATTATAAGGAGAGCCGTAAAAGACGTATAAAGCCGTCACGAGGGTTAATATCTCAGTCAGTGTTATTGTTTGTATACCATGGAGTGAAGGGCTGGAGAGAGAGAGAGAGAGAGAGAGAGAGAGAGAGAGAGAGAGAGAGAGAGAGAGAGAGAGAGAGAGAGAGAGAGAGAGAGAGAGAGAGAGAGAGAGTTCCTACACCAGCCCAGGGAAGAGAGCAGACTGTATGCAAATAGTTCCGTGGGTTTTTGTACGTTACGATGACATGGGGTAATCTCCTGCTGCTGCTACTACTACTCCTGTTTCTCCTGAAGGTGGTGTGGTAATGGTAGTAATGATGGTGGTAGTGGTAGTAGTAGTAGTAGTAGTAGTAGTAGTAGTGGTAGTGGTGGTGGTAGTAGTAGTAGTGGTGGTGGCAGTGAGGTAGGTAGGTAAGGTAGGCAGGTAAGGTAGGCAGGCAGAAACTCGTGTAAGGTGAGGAAGGAGGGTCTCAGTGACGGCAAGGTGTTCATACATCTTCACGACGCCTTACATATCATCTCAAAATTCCTTGATATACTGAAGAGCAAACAGCACCTTATGCATTAGCCTCTATACACAAGACAAATACTTGATCAATGGTACGACCTTCAAGACCTCCAAGACTAACCTCCAAGACTAACCTCCAAGACCTCCCAAGACCTCCCAAGACCTCCAAGACTAACCTCCAAGACCTCCAAGACTAACCTCCAAGACCTCCAAGACTAACCTCCAAGACCTCCAAGACCTCCAAGACTAGCCTCCAAGACCTCCCAAGACCATTTTCAGGCAGAATTACCATGTCTGAAATGTTTGTTTTTTCCGGAAGAGGTGTACTTCTGACAGTGTAGGACAGGTCATGTCGGGAGGTACCTCAGTAAGCGGACGCACCCAAAATAAAGTCCAGTCAGACACACACACTACAGGAGATGACGTGAGCTGACGGTGGAGGAATGGAGGTGTGATAGGTGTGGTAGTGGTAGGTGGAGGTGTGGTAGGTGGTGGCAGGTGGTCTTGCCAACATCAACACACTGTGGCCTTAAGAGCTTGTCACCTGTTTCCCTCAGTGACACCTGTCCTCCATCATGCAAGATACGCGTCAGGTGAATTAATTAATTTCACAAGGAATAAATAACTACACTTAAAAGTTTTCTCCAGTGGATGTTAAATGTTCGTGTTTGTTCTATATTAAATTTAACTTTCCAATAAAACAAACTATTTTCACGGATATTTCAAGTTATTAATTCTTTATTTTTCTTCGGCACCAAGTTTCTTTCTTTTCATGACAAGTTTTATATTATTTATCTTTTCCTTATGGCTGATTTATTTTTCTTCTACAATAAATATTCTAACTTACTTGTACCAAAAACATAATTTATTTTACTGAACCTTAATTCTGCTTCTCTATATTTTACTATTATTTTCATATCAGGATCTTGAGTACAGTTGTGTCGAGGGACTCCCCAGGGTGACTGAGCGTGTAGGGTGGGGAGTAGATAATGGGGAGGGGGAAGGGGGAGAGGAAGGGGGAATGGGAGGGGGGGGCACTTCACCATATGGGAGTTGAAGTGGGCTCTTGTCACTGTGGGTGTGTGTGTGTGTGTGTGTACAACCCTGGCGTATGTAACCTGACTACCAATGGGGGGACACACACACACACACACACAATACGAGAATAGGGATAGATAAGGAGAGAAGCGAAAAGTGAGGAGGAGGGAATGAAAAAAAAAAGAGAAAATGTGGATAATGAGAGAGAGAGGAACTAACGGGAGGATAACACTGACGGAGAACATTAATCTGGGACACCCCATCCTACTGACCCCTTGACATCCCCTCACCCCCTCCTACACCCCCTCACCCCCCTCCTACACCCCTCACCCCACCTCCTACACCCCTCACCCCCCTCCTACACCCCCTCACCCCCCTCCTACACCCCCTCACCTCCCTCCTACACCCCTCACCTCCCTCCTACACCCCTCACCCCCCTCCTACACCCCCTCATCCCCCTCCTACACCCCCTCATCCCCCTCCTACACCCCCTCACCTCCCTCCTACACCCCCTCACCCCCTCCTTCACCCCCTACCACACCCCCTCACACCCCCTCCCAAAGTCCTCCAGATTCCAATTGATGACGGTGAGTAAAATTTGTATCAAGTGTGTGTGTGTGTGTGTGTGTGTGTGTTCTCAAGTTACCTAATGACTTACTTATACGGGAGGTGGACTCTAGGGTGGGGGAGGGGGGTTAAGGAGGGGGGAAGGGGACAGGGGAAGAGAGGGAGGGGGGGGAAAGGATTAAGGGGATGTAGGGGAAGGGGATGTAGGGAGGGGAGGGCATGATGAGAGGAAAGAGGAGAAGAAAATAAAGAATAGAGAGAGAGAGAGAGAGAGAGAGAGAGAGAGAGAGAGAGAGAGAGAGAGAGAGAAGGGGGTGGTGGTGGTGGTGGTGGTGCAGATGCCGCCTGATAACCTCACCTTGCTGGACACGACAAACTCACCATCACGACGCTAGTTGATGGTCGTTGACAAGTGACCCCTAATTGGACTGTTTGCTTCATGTTGTTGTAAACTTCACCCTAACACAGGTTGCTCTCTCTTCCCCGCCCGGTGCCATGTCTTAATGCCCAAATATATATCGATGGGCTAATTTGCATAGGTATAAAACCCAAAAATGTGGATACGGTCATCAAAATCGTATATGTATGTATGTATGTATGTATGTATTAATCTTTAAAATTTCTAAGACAAGCTCTCTCTCTCTCTCTCTCTCTCTCTCTCTCTCTCTCTCTCTCTCTCTCTCTCTCTCTCTCACACAGGTCATATACAGTAACAACACAACCTTTACCCACGCCTCTGACCCTTCAAGAGAAAGACTGACAAACACACAGGCATAAATTCCCTTCCCATATTACACCTGAATGCTGTACGAGTCAAGCTGATGGCCTCTGATCCTGAGTTAGGGAGTCGAGTTTAAGGGGCCCAGAGCCTTTAGGGAGTCAACTTTAGGGCACCCTGAGTCTAAGTTAGGGGGACATCCGTGCTCATAGGGCCGTCGAGTGGGGTCATCACGCTGACTGACAACCGAGTTTAGCTGGATACTGTGTCCCTGTGATAACTAAGAGACCTACACTCAATGTTATCACGATGAGGATGAGAAAAAAAAAATGTATATCTTCTATCTATTTTATTCTCCTGTTGTGGTTCAATTAAATTTCGAACTAATTTGGAACCCCCCCCCATTTGCTTTGTGATATATTGGGGGTGGTAAAACTTTAGAGAGGATCCAAAGTAGGTGGTAGGGAAAAAGGAGTAGGGGTCAAAAAGGAAACAGATGGGGAAACTGGGAGAGGAGGGAAAGATAGAGAGAGGGAAGGAGGGAGGGAGGGTAGGATTCTCCCTCACTCCCCCCCCCCCCCTCCTATATACCTCCATGAGTGAGATCACCTGGACTAGGACACCTGATACACCTGCCTGCTGGGTGAAGGACGACTGCCACTCCCTCAAGGTAAGTGGTCCACCTGTCACACCTCTACACACACACACACACACACACACACACACACACACACACGGTTGCTTCTGGCTATGACCTGGGACCTGTGATTATGACCTATGACCCGTGAGTCTGACCTGTGGACCTATTACTCACATCTGGATCTCATGAGTACGGTGAATGGTCCTCTAAATGCCCTGATCCTAATAGACCCTGATCTGATCTATCCATTGGAGTTGGATGTTCTAGTTCTAATGGGCCCCAGTTCTAATGGGCCCCAATTCTAATGGGCCCCAGTTCTAATGGGCCCCAGTTCTAGTGGGCCCCAGTTGTAATGGGCCCCAGTTCTAAAAGACGACATTCCTCAAGGGTTCCAATTCTAATAGGCCCCAGCTCTAATGGGTCTCAATTTTGATGAGCCCCAGTTGAAAGGAGCTCTAATCCTAGTAATCAGGTTAGGTTAGGTTAGTTTAAGGATTATTTGGAGTTGGGTTAGGTTAGGTTAGTTTAAGGAGTATTTGGAGTTGGGTTAGGTTAGGTCCATTGAGCCAACAAGGTACAAACAGAAAATGAATGAGCGGACGAGCAATGAGGGACTAATATACAGTATACAGGGCCAAGCGTATCACTCCTCAGGCGCCACAACTCACTCCCAACACAAGTATTTGACCAAGAGATAATTTATTCTTTGGCTTAACTCTTAAATCCCGTTGTAGAGAAGAAAAAAAAATCAGAGCATGGCAACCAAACCTAACTTAACTAAACACTCACACACCTGAACTCTTGTCACACCTGGAGACTTCCACACCTGAACTGTCACTCCTGAACACTACCTCACCTGAACACTCCCACACCTTCCCTCTCCACACCTTCACTCCCCACATCTTCACTCCACTCACCTTCACCCCTCCCCACACCCTCACCCCCACACACCTTCACTCCCCACACCCTCACCCCCACACACCTTCACTCCCCACACCCTCAACACCCAGAAGGCCCTCAGCGGGGAGAGAGCCTTCTGGCGTATTTACCAAGACAGCGAGGTCGGGGATCTTGAGAGTGCTACCAGAGCTCCACTTAACGCTGTTGACATACACTTGTGTTTTCCTTCGTGAGTGTATCGCCTGTGTTCTGAGGAAAGGGGGGGGGAGGGGGGAGAGAGGGGCAGGAGAGGTGGGAGAGGAAGGGGTCAATTAATATTCCCCCCCCCCCCCCCTTGTTGGCTCCTCTTAGGGGTGCGACAGGTAAGAATCCCCGAAATGTATTCCTTGCGTTAATGAGTTTGTTTACACCTGTATGGGGGTAAGGTTAGGTTAGGTTAGACTAGATTCCAGGTCCGAATTCAGAAGTGTCATATATATCACACATTGAAGAGAAAAAATAATATGTGCAGAAGTGAATGAAAAAACATTCAATTCTGACGTCTTGTGGTAAGAATTTGTCCCAATCAACCAATCATTCCAATCAAAACATTCTTCACGGCTTCCAATCAAGGTGTGACAGACCCCAAACTTCACATTGACTCTCTCCTACTTGACTCTCCTCCTCTGCCACCTCCACCCACACACCACTCCTCCCACACCTCTTCCCCCACACCTCTCCCCACCATATACACACTACATCTCCCCCACACACACCACAATACCCCCACACACACTTCGCGTCTCCTCCCCCATCTCTCCCCCCCACACTCCCCCCTCCCCCCACACCCACACATACCTTCACAAGTCATGGCACTGACCTTACAAGGAGGAGTAATATTTGCCATTATTAATTCTAAAGCATTTGATAATCTTTGTACAAACAGGTGAATGTATTGTTAATTTGTCTTCACCAAATTAGTACAAGAGAATGTGCCGGACTGACATTTATCTGATAGAATGCAAAAAATAAAAAATAAAAATAAAATAGTTTGAGTCCAGTAAAATTGTATTCTGTGATTGGTGGGAATTTTTTACATGTGACGTATATACAGGGATCAGAATCCAAGCCAAACTACCCCTAAGGAAACAGCGGGGATATGGTTAGGTTAGGTTCTAAATCTGGATTCAGTCAATGGGATTCTTTGCTCATGGCAGGGGCGTGTCTATACCATGGGAGGGGGCGTGTTTGTAACCATGGGAGGGGGCGTGTTTGTAACCATGAAAGGGGCGTGTTTGAACCATGGAAGGGGCGTGTTTGAACCATGGAAGGGGCGTGTTTGAACCATGGAAGGGGCGTGTTTGAACCATGGAAGGGGCGTGTCTATACCATGAAAGGGGCGTGTTTATATCATGGAAGGGGCGTGTCTATACCATGGGAAGGGGGCGTGTTTATATCATGGAAGGGGCGTGTCTATACCATGGGAAGGGGCGTGTCTATACCATGGGAAGGGGGCGTGTTTATATCATGGAAGGGGCGTGTCTCTACAGTACCTTCGGAACCACTTCCAGTAGGTAATATATTCAGGACAATCACCCACCTCCAACACCTTGAAATAATAAAATAATTTACCTGTTAAATCTTTTGGGTACCATAGGCCTAAAAATTAATCATTACGTTCATGGACCAAAAAAAAAAAATATATAAAAATTATCTAAACTCAAATCATAAATAACTCCGCTTAATAAAATAAAATAAAACACGTTTATTACAGTTCTTAAGATTTAATCAACATTTGACCAGTGACCGGAAAAATGTGCTGGTCAGTTCAGCCGGACCACTCCAAGGGTGAAGGACCAGACCCAACCAGTGACCTATTGAGACCTGTAAATGTCAAGACCTTCTGAGTGCTGACCTCTTCGATACCTCTAGTGGCTTACTGTGAGGCTTGACCTGATCGTATTCAGCTTCCTGTATCGGGGGGTTGGGGGGGGGGGGGGGTCTTAACTCTTGACTCACGCGGCGGTGGTGAACCTTAGCCCAGGGGGTGGAGTCTGGTCTAGGGGGGAGGAGTCTGGCCTAGGGGGGGAGGAGTCTGGCCTAGGGGGGGAGCAGTCTGGCCTAAGGGGGGAGGAGTCTGGCCTAGGGGGGAGCAGTCTGGCCTAAGGGGGGAGGAGTCTGGCCTAGGGGGGAGGAGTCTGGCCTTGGGGGGGGAGGAATCTGGCCTAGGGGGGAGGAGTCTGGCCTAGGGGGGAGGAGTCTGGTCTAGGGGGGAGGAGTCTGGCCTAGGGGGGGAGGAGTCTGGCCTAGGGGGGTGGAGTCTGGTTTAGGGGGGAGGGAGGAGTCTGGCCTAGGGGGGGAGCAGTCTGGCCTAAGGGGGGAGGAGTCTGGCCTAGGGGGGGAGGAGTCTGGCCTAGGGGGGGGAGGAGTCTGGCCTAGGGGGTGGGAGAGGAGTCTGGCCTAAGGGATGGAGTCCAGCCCCGGAGGTGGAATCCTGCCTTGGAAAGTGGAGTCCAACCAGCCACTAACCTACATCACCATCACCACCATCCTTCACTACTACCACCATCAACCACAACCTAACACCATCACCACCATAACCACTACCTTGCATCAATACCACCACCAGCATACCATAACAACCTACCAACAACAAACACCACCACACCTTCTTCAACCATCTTATAGTCACCGTGGTGGACCCTCCAGAACTCAGAGCTCACACATAAACAAACCTTTTCTCCCTCCTCTCCTCCCTAGAACTCTCCATGACTCCCCTACATCATCCGCACGTAATGTCAACACACACACACACACACACACACACACACATGACTTTCAATTCCCTTGAGATCCACGATACCTGCCCTGGATTGTTGAAGCATTGTGGACGACTTTAAGAAAAATATTACAAGGAAATCACCTGATGATAATCGGTGAACATTCTCAAAACAATTACAAAGACAGAGACATAGACAAATTAAAACCATTCCTTTATCTTCACTACAAACTAACGATCATATATACATACATCCACCGCAGGTAATTATCAAAAAAATTATAAATATTAAACCCGTTATATTTTTAATCTGTTTTAGGCACCTGATATCATACGGTGTTTGGTAATAAATCCTAAGATATCAACCAACCCTTGAGATAACAAGTTCCAGAGAGTTAATGGAATTTACTGATTAATTTAATGAAGACAAGAACAGCAGTGAATATATTTAGATTATTTTATCCACTCATGAAGACAAAATAAATGGTCATAATTGAAGTAAAAACATGTATAATTTAAACTCTCATCTGTCATTATGATATCCACTTGTTAATTATTATAAGTGAAAAACCATTACTGATACTCCCTCATACTCCCTCATACTCCCGCCCATCACCGCTACAAGCTTACTCCCTCACTCATAACCATAAGCTAACTCTTTCACTACTTCAAGCTTACTAGTTCACCACTACAACAAGCTCCCCATACCACACTTCACACCCACCACAACTCCTCCCCCTCCCCCCTCCTTCCCCCACCCCCACCTCCCCCTCCTTCCCCTCCCCCTCCTTCCCTCACCCCACCTCCCCTGCCCCTCCTTCCCCACCCCCACCTCCCCCCTCCCCTCCCCCCCTCCTTCCCCCACCCCCACCTCCTCCTCCCCCCTCCTTCCCCACCCCACCTCCCCCTCCCCCCTCCTTCCCCCACCCCCACCTCCCCCTCCCCTTCCCCTTCTTCCCCACCCCACCTCCCCCTCCCCCCTCCTTCCCCTCCTTCCCCAACACCCACCTCCCCCTCCCCCCTCCCCCTCCCCCCTCCTTCCCCAACACCCACCTCCCCTCCCCCCTCCCCCCCTCCTTCCCCCACCTCCCCCTCCCGTCCGTCCAACGCTGAATATTCAAGAAGTCACTCTACTGTGAAACACCTTGTGACCTCCTCATAAGTCTTCTTAGGATGTGTTCTTAGCGTCTTAAACTAAGGTCTTGGGGGTTGAGAAGTGTATTCAAGTTTATTCCATTGAGTGAAAGGTTTACGTCTTTCCTCCTTCATTATTTAGTTTGAAAGGAATAAATTTTGGGGTTTTAATTTGTTTATTCAGTTTTATTTTAATTAGGAAGGAAATTAATGCTTTTTTTTATCTCTGTAATTAGTTTGATACAAGATTTGATTTATTTTTTCTCATTAAAGTTTATTAATTTATTTCAGTCAGCCAGAGAATTAAGTTTTTATTTTTTCTTTATTTAGAGTAAAAACAATTACTCTTCTTGATTAAATAAGGGAATAGAACCTTTATCTCTTTATAATGTTTAAATCATTCCATCTAATAAGAAAATTACTCCATTATTTCCTTTTTTAACCAATTTTAAAGATAAACATTGATTTTTTTTTTCATTAAATGTATTCAGATTTATTCTCTTCAATACACGATAACGTCTCTATTTTCTCTCCCATAAAAATTTTAATTTCTGCATGTGTGTGTGTGTGTGTGTGTGTGTGTGTGTGTGTGTGTGTGTAAGTGTCATTATTCACCGTGTTAGCTGAGCGTCATTCTATCATTTGTATCCTCCACCTCCCCATCACGTTATCATCACTACCATCGGCGCTTATCTCATTTCCCTTCAGGAGTTATCATCACTCAAAGGCCTGAGAGAGAGAGAGAGAGAGAGAGAGAGAGAGAGAGAGAGAGAGAGAGAGAGAGAGAGAGAGAGAGTTCTTGGCATGGAAATAACATTCATAGACCAGAGGCCGGTATACATCTCTCTTCAAGACTCTTAACACTGAACACCACTGTGATAAAGAGCTGTATCCATATGCAAGAAGCTCTCTAGGAGTAAGAGTGAGTGTGTCGCGCCTCTTTTGGTCACTGGGAGGTGTTTCGAGGTCGACCTCCACAATAAACTCGAGTGGCAGATTGAAATTACTAAAGGGTCAGGAGCCTCACACTTTCACCCTCGAGAACAATTTCCGATATGCCGAGATTGTGCTGCTGCTGTACCTGCTGGCGGCGAGGGATGACCAGTGATCGTTCTAAGGTTGTCAGTCAGGCCTGCCACTCATCTACTCTCACAGCGATGAGCTATTACCATATATCAACACTGCCCCTTGTGTGTGTGTGTGTCCATCACCCAACAGAACAACTCGTGATGATTACTATATTCTTTACGATATTTCTTATCATTCGTCTTCACTCTGAACGAAGTACGCCAGACCTCTCTCTCTCTCTCTCTCTCTCTCTCTCTCTCTCGTGCAAGACTCTTCTCCCCTCCTCTTCCGCCACACATCAAGAGGCGTTCACTACACTGGCTCTTTCAACTCTCTCTAATCATCAACGTGACCTCATCTCTCAGCTAAGTCCAAATCTGCTACAGCGTCTTCGTCATCACCACTGTCTACCACCTCTTCGACGCCACAACCAGCTAACACATCCTCGTGCTGATCACTACAAGAACAGACGCATTCCAACCATTGTAGAAAACCCATTAACAACTCGTAGATAACTTATGTGTTCACTCCTCGCCTATTCTCCTATTTATACTGTAATTATATTCTAAGATCCTTGTTAAACGACCTTCTCCCCTACGTCACTGGTTGTTGTGTGTATAAGTATGTAACATTTATGTATTCTGTATATTTTCAGCTTATGGGTATACATACATACATACATACATACATACAGACAGACAGTAAACAAAACATGGAAGCAATATAATACCTGGTCACTGTTTGGGTGGGCGAGCTACCTCTCTCAGGCACCATCCGCCCGCCCATCCACCCAAGCAGTACCCACCCACCAACCCACTCACCCACTCTCCCACCCACCACACACACACCATCCCTAGCATACTTAACCACCACACTCCTGTCACCCAAGTATACAGTCTTAACCTCCTTGACGCAAACTCGCCTACCAAATAACCACAGACCTCATTACCAAACATTCGCGTCACTTAACCAGCCACTACAAACCACGCCGAACACTACCCGCTAACGACCTCCCCAAGTTACGACGTCCAATTCAAGTCGCGTGTGTGTCTGTTAGCGGTAGTTAGCGCCTCATCAACACCCCACCCAAATCCCCCGCTCTCAAACAAGGTCGCCTACGCCTTCATTTACTGAGGGGAGATGTTTACACCCTCCCAACACAAAGCTCCGGCAATCTTTATTTACTAGGGTGTGGTGGCCGACGTCTTTGGTCCATTGAACATCGGTGGAACTCAGGTGATTCATTCATAAATGTCTCCGTCGTGTAGTTCATTGAGGTAAGTGTGAGGGATGCTCCCCCTGGCGGACTCCACTCAACAGACGTACGCGGGACTTACACACACACACACACACACCTTTGTTTACTGTCATCAGAGGTATCCCATGACTCCAAACGTGTCCATTTATTCTTTGTCTCCAGGTCCAGTTGTTATGTGAGTTGGACATAATTAAATACAAACAAAATTAGGACTTGTATTTAAGTCTGAGAAAGTAATTAAGGTTTGAATGTTACTCACTGTTAATAACGCAATAGTCCAATTAACTGATAATAATTATAATTACAACAACTATCACACATAATAATGATCAATTTACTTCAGCAATAATATTCATATCTTCTAACAGTACAAAAAAAGGAGGAAAATCTAGTAAATATAATCGTTGGTGAGAGAATGTTTTTGTATCTGACTTCAATAGAACACCATTGGTTGTTGTTGTTGTCTCTCCTTGCAACATTCTTCTTGTTATTCTTCTTCCTCCTCCTCCTTCTTCTTCCTTCAGACCGGTTGTCGTCGTCGCTTCCAAGGCATTATGCGACTGATTCTCCCATGGATGTTACCAATGTTTAGTATCGACTCAAGTGTTATACCTAACGAACCATTCATAGCGACACTCCACCTCCCCAAGAAACAGGCCGCCGCTGCAACACATCCAGGAAAACTGATTGTAAAATACCACCTGAACACCTTTTCTGTATTAGTGATTGTCAACTGGGCAGTTTTAGGAGACACTAACTGCGGTGATGTAGAGATCGAGACCCCGTCACTCAGGGCACTGTTTGCTTCTCTCGGGCGGTAATGAAAAGCATTCTTTTCTTGCGGCTTCGTCAACAAGGTGAACTCTTTTTTTTTCCACGCCTCGTTGTCTTTTTTATAAATAACAGAGAGTCGATTTATTTTTTCTCCTCCTCCTCGACAACACCACCAATTTAATATATTTTCTTTCTAAATAATCTTCATTGGGGGTTAGGTTAGGTTAGGTCTGGCCTATTGGGATTGGCGCCTACTATATTTGGATAACAGGAACAGATCTTTCCATTCTAAACACACATATACCCAAAAACTCATTTATTCTCAAACATTAATTAAAATATCTTGATACTTATCTGTCTATAGAAAAAAATATATAATCCCTTGCCTCTATATATGAATACAAATGACTAAAATAATACACACACGCACACATTCTCCTATTATCCAAGTGTATTATATTACTCCTAAATAAGATATCAACTATAACATTCTTCACATTCACCCCGAGTCCCTATTATTTCCCAACTCAATAGCAACACTAAGATCTCAATAGGAAAAAAAAAACTCAACACTATTTTTTCAACAATAAAAAAAACATTTAAATTTGATTCAAAAAATCCGACAAATAATGTTCTTGTATGACCACCTGTTTGTTGAGACAGTACGAGGCAGAATTCTCAAGTCGTACACACAAACAAACCTTCAAGTACTGGACCATATAATACCTAGAGATTAATTCACGTCATATATTATAAAATCAAACATGGATATATATATAGTGGATCTGTCAGGGGTAAATTAAATGTTTCTCACTGACTTGGATCTTTCTAAATTAGCAATTACATTTATTTTCTGGAGTTAAAACAAAAGATATTGTAACTCTCTCTCTCTCTCTCTCTCTCTCTCTCTCTCTCTCTCTCTCTCTCTCTCTCTCGACGATTCCAAAGTCGAGTGTTGACAATGATATATCGCCTCTTGGGCATCAATCCTGTTTTTACGGTCCCGTCCACCAGTATTTTTGTAACCGTAGTGACTTATTTTTACAGTTCACGCCTCTATTGTTTTGTAATCCTGGCCAGATCTTATTTTTAAATCTGTGTTCCAATATTATTTTTACAACAATATCCAAGTGTCTTTTATTTACGCCCAGGCAGTAGTTTTTTATTTTTTTTTTTTTGCAAGTCTAGTTCGAGAACGCTGTCACACACCACACACACACACACACACAAGCCGTGGTTTTACAAGTATATTGATCTATAATCCAGCAGTCACTCAATGGAGAGGGGGGTGGGGTGGGGTGGGGTGGAGTGGAGTGGGGTGGAGTGGGGTGGGGTGGGGTGGGTGGGAAGGGAAAGAAGAGGGGGGAAAGGAAGGAAGGGAAGGAAGAGAGAGAAGGGAAGGAGGAGGGGGAAAGGAAGGAAGAGGGGGAAGAGAAGGGGGGGGGGTGAGAGGGAGGGGGAGGGGAGTGGGGGGTCCTAGTCCTAATTTTGCAACCTCGACGTTTAACCCCTAAGTAATCAACAACTCTTTCGCTCCTCCTCCACTCAAGCAGTTACTCGCCTCAGAATCATCACCTCCTCCATCTTACGACCATATAAGCACCAAGACCTTCACTCCCTCCCCTCCCTTCCCCTCCCCTCCCTTCCCCTCCACGACCTACCCCTCCCCTCCCTTCCCCTCCACGACCTGCCCTCACTCCAACGCCTTCTCCTCCACCCTGACCTCCTCCCGTCACTACTCTATCCCTCACCCATTCACTCACTCACTCACTCACTCACACACCCACCCACTCACTCACACAAGCAACCTTTCCACTCTCATTATCGCCGCCATCATCCTCTTCCTTCATCATGTGTTTCATTTTTCTCTTTTTTTCGTTTCTATTTTGTTTCTTCTATTTTTCTTTATAATTTTTTAAGTCTCTCTCTCTCTCTCTCTCTCTCTCTCTCTCTCTCTCTCTCTCTCTCTCCACTATATTTTATCAATTAAAATACCCTTGAGCATTTTCCCTATTTTCTACTTAATGGGGCTAGTTCAGTGTGTGTGTGGGTGTGTGTGTGCGTGTGTGTGTGTATGTGTGTGTGTGTGTGTGTGTGTGTGTGTATTAACCCCCATAATCAGTATCGTGTCAACTCTGAACCCTGAAGCCGACCCTTTAAACACCTAAGGGGATTCTTAAGGGTTCAAACTTGTCACGATTAACTCACCTGAGGGCCAATAAGACACTATGCACGTCTCCTTTACACACACACACACACACACACACACAACCCCCCCCCCCCACACACACACCCCACACACACCCCCCCCCCACACACACACCCCCACACAGGGTCCAAAACAAAAACAGTATGGCTGCAACTCTGAACCCACCGACCTAGACAGACCTTTTTTAAAACCTTCTCGTGAGCAAGTCTCTTTCTTCCCCACCATCATCTCATCAATCTGATTATGAGTGAGTGAGTGAGTGAGTGAGTGAGTGAGTAAGTGGGTGAGTGCATGATGGTACAATGAGTGGATGATGATAATGACAACGTTACAATCAGTACACGACGACGACGATAACGATAAATGACGATACAATGAATGCATGATGGTTAGGTTAGGTTAGCGAGGGTTGAGTGAGTGAATCATCCTTGCCCTCTACTCCCGGTTCTCGTGCTAACTGCCCTGCCCCCCCCCCCCTCCCTCTCCCGGCCTGTGTATAGATCCTTATCGTTAGCAACACAAGCGGTCATCTTTAAGTCGGGTCTATAAGGTGTTTGCGTGCTTGAAGGCGACTGTGTTTGGATTAGTGGGGTTGGACGTGCGTTAGAAGGGATTTTGGGTTGGATAAGGGGATTTTTAGGTGGGATAAGGGGATTTTTAGGTGGGATAAGGGGATTTTGGGTTGGATAAGGGGATTTTAGGTGGGATAAGGGGATTTTGGGTTGGATAAGGGGATTTTAGGTGGGATAAGGGGATTTTTAGGTGGGATAAGGGGATTTTTAGGTGGATAAGGGGATTTTTAGGTGGGATAAGGGGATTTTAGGTTAGGATTTAAGGCATGATATTTCTTAATTATCTTTAGGATAGTTTTAGGTTAATACGTAACAAGAGTGTGTATTTAAACTGTCAATTAATGATGTGGTTTATTTTAGGGGGTTAATTTGGGTTAATATTTGATTAGTTTTACCTGTTTTAATGATGTGTTTTATGTCGTAATTAGTGTTTATATTTGTTTAGTTTACCTGTTTTAATTATGTTTTGTTTATAAGTGGTTACGTTTGCGTTAGTGTATTAATTTTCACCTGTTAATTAATCTCGTTGTTTTTCTTTACGTGGTTTGATTTGTGTTACACCTGTGGGATAGTTTACCTGTGTCTTGTTGTTCTTGTTTTACCTTCGAGTTTGTGTTACAGTCGAGGTATTTCTTCTGTTTTTTTAATCTTGTTTTTGTTGGCGTGATATTCTCGCCTTGTACAGCCTTAGATAATGTCAGTACGGACCAGAAATTAACAGGTTATAAAGTATTGTGGGTAGAATGAACATGATATACTGAACCTTATTTAGTGAAGACCTTCGCCCTTACACACACACACACACACACACACACACACACACACACATACACCCTCCACAACACAGCCATACTATCCTTCCCTCCCTCCACCACACAGCCCCTCTCTCCCTTCCCTCCCTCCACCAAAACACGTCCTCCTTCCCCTCCACTGAACACCACCACCGCCTTTCCTGACCTCTCCTCCTGTAAACAACCTTTGGCTTCCTTTATACTCTCTCTCTCTCTCTCTCTCTCTCTCTCTCTCTCTCTCTCTGTCATTCCCTCACCTCTCAATACCCTTTCACCCCTTAACACCTCCTCATCCCCCCTCAAACACCCCCTCACCCCTCAAACACCCCCTCACTCCTCACCCCCCCCCTCCTCCACCTCGCGTGTACACAGCTACTGGGTCTATAAGCAGCGACTACTGTGTAATTATGGCGGAAGCTCATCCCTGCGTCTTTATAGTCACGCCCACCTTGTGAGACCCACCCACCCACCCAACCCTCTCACACCCCCCCGACCACGCCCTCGGACAGCCAACCACCCATCCATGATCTCGGCCACCCACTCATGCTCTCAGCCACGCCCCCGACCACGCCCATGGATATCATTAGTTGCAACGATGACCTGATAAACCCATGACCCGATAAACCGATGAAGCCGATAAACTGTTGATCCAATAAATCGGTGATTCAAGTAGGCGGTCGTCCGATAAGGTTGTTTTTGATAAATTGATATTCCGATAAACGGTTGACCTAACAATGAACCGATGCCCCGATAAACCGATAGTCAAATAAAAATGATGACCCCCAAAATATCAATCACCCGACAATCGATTACCCGACATATTAATAACCCGACGGACCGATGGATCATTAAACAGAACCCATGAATAGGTATTTGTTCACAACCTTTTATATTTAGTACATATATATATAACTCTCTTATTACCCTCACGTCACTGTATGAACCCCCTCCACCTCCCTCCTCCTCCCCCACCCCTCCTGCCCCCCCCCCTCCCCCCACTCTAAAGACCGATCATTTAAGGGGTAATTAACCTCGGGCTCTTGACCCATTCTTTGTGACCGGTGACCCGAAACAAGGGGGGTGGGGGAAGAAGGGGAGAGAAGGGAGGGGGAAAAGGGAGGGGGGAGGGGACAGGGAAGAGGGTGAGGAAGGGGAGGGGGAGGAGGGGGTAGGGGAATCCAGCCATCAAGAGGTCAATGTAGTATTTTTCAACACTATCGTCCGGGAGGTTATTCATGAGTGCCTGACCCCGATTTTCAATTAACCTGGGGAAGGTGGGGGAGGGTGAGGGGAAGGTGGGGGGAAGGTGGGGGAAGGTGAGGGAGGGATAGATGGTATGGGGGGAGGTGGAGGAAGGTGAGCTAGGTGGTGTGGGGAGAGGAGGGGGGTCTCGGTGACGACTAACTATGAGGTGGTGGAGGCTTTCACCTAACCTAACCTAACTTAAACCTAAAAAGACAAGACAGAACCAAACCTCCTCCCTAACCCAACCTAAACAACCTAACCTAACCGCACCTAACCTAACCTAACCTAACCTAACCGCACCGTCAATTTCAGAGTGAAGAATTTTTGCCTCTAGTTTTATTATCTGGGTCCGACATTCTTTTTTAATTTGACCCTCAGAAAGCCTTCCATCTACGGACTGCAGGACCTCACTAAGGACTCGAGGCCATCGGGAGGTCATCGTCCGTCGTGAGGTCATCAAGAGGTCATCATCGTCTGTCGCGAGATGTTTACCAAAAGGGAACGTCTACCTTGATATACGTCATGGGGGGGGGGGGGGTAGGGGGTGGATGAGGGAGGGGAGAAGGGAGGGGAAGGAGGGGTTAGCCACCAATGGATCATCTGAAGATTAGGCACCTTAACCAATTCACCTGATGATGAAACACCCTGACGCTATCTGAGAGGGGGGAGGGGCTTAGGTTGGGTTGGGTTGGGTTGGGTTGGGTTGGGTTGGGTTGGGTGAGGTTAGGTTAGGTTATTTAGTCATCAGGTAAGATAGGGTCGGGGTGCGTAATCTTGAGGAAGAACTCCTTCAGTAGAGACAATTACACTATTAGTGGCCCCAACAGTGGCCCTGAGTGGACCATTGTCTGTCGCGAAGTATTTACAAAGCCAAGCATCCAGTGCCAAAATGGTTCCCGGGGCAGGTTAATCACAAGCCACGGGAGTCTGATTAGCAGGCCAAGGGGTTAATCAGATAACCTGTGTGTCCAATCAAGCAGTCAGCTGTGAGGACAAAACCCCGCCTTATCCACTCCTCTGTCCTGAGATTTGGAGGGGGGTGTGGGGAGGGAGGAAGGTGGGGAGGGAGGAAGGTGGGGGAGGGAGGAAGGTGGGGTGGGGGAGGAAGGTGGGGTGGGGGAGGAAGAAAAGGTAGGGGAGAAGGAAGATGTAAGGTGGGGGAGGGGGAAGGTGTGGTGTGAGGACAGGAAGGTGAGGTGTGGTGGGGAGAGGGGGGAGCAGGAAGAGGTGGGGTGGAGTGGAGTGGGGAGGGGTTGAGGGATGATTGGAATGACTTTACCTACCGATCGCCACACAATCTCGACCTCCCAGGGCCTAATCCCGTAACAGAGTGGGGAAAGCTTGGTATACCGTGAGTGCTTATCCCACGTCCGCTAAAGGGAAGATTTACCGGATGCCGGGAGTTCCAAGAGACATTGTGGGGAGCTATCGTAAAGTCAAGATCATTTGATACAAAGAGTTATAGTAAGTTAAGAAGAACCTTTTGATACAATACTAACAAAACAGTTCAAGAGGGTCGTGGTTATTGTAGTGGTTATCGTAAGTAAAGATCATTTGGTACAGGAGTTATCGTAAGATTCCTTGATACACACAGACATATCAACAGTTCAATAGAGTAAATGTTTTGGTAAATGATAAAATACTTCCATCTCTTAAGAGTAACAACAACAACAACAACAACAACAACAACAATAATAATACTAATAACAATAATAATAATAATAATAATAATAATAACAATAATAATAATAATAATAATAATAATAACACTAATAATAATAATAATAATAATAATAATAATAATAATAATAATAGAGATGATGATGATGATGAAGATGATGATAATAATAATAATAATAATAACAATAATAATAATAATAAATGAAAGACCAACTAGGTGTAAAAAAAATTACCTTGGGATAAGAGACTGTAATTAGGTAGTTAGCAGTTAATCTTATAATGAGTGTGACCTTTGGGTAGGGGTGGGTATAATTAGTGGGGGTGGTTGTAGTGGTAGTGGATGGTGGTAGATGGTGTGGTGGTAGATGGTGATGGTGGTGATACTGATGGTGTTGGTAATGGTGAGTCGTCCTGGTAGTATCTGAAGATTAAAGAGTCAATAGAGACTGGGGATCTATTAGAATTTGGGGCCTAATAGGTACGGGCCTATTAGAACTGGGGCCTATTAGGAATGTAGCCTATAACCGGATCCTTTTACTCACTGTTTAACTTACTAACTCACTCACTCACTCACTCACAAACCCACTCACTCACTCACTCACAAACCCACTCACTCACTCACTCACTCACTCACTAACTCACTCACTCACTCACTCACTAACTCACTCATTATTCAAAACACAAAGTCGTCAATAACATCAATCACCCTCTTCAAAGAAAAATAACCTGTTAAACTACTGCATAAATTAAACCAAAAGTATATATAAATCACCTCAGGAAAAAATACATATAAATAACTTGGGGGGATTTGATGAGAGAGAGAGAGAGAGAGAGAGAGAGAGAGAGAGAGAGAATAAAATAAAGCATCAGGTGAGTAAAGACAGATAATTCTTTATAGTTTTCTGTAAGTCATAAATTATCCGAACCAAGATAATAATCCCCGCATGAATTAACTATCTTATCGGTTATCATAATTAAACAACGCAACACGAGCTGTAAATTAATTATCATTCTCGTGGTCAAGGAAGCGGGGGGGGGGGGTGGAGTGGGGGAAGAGGGGGGGAGGGGTGGGGGTGGAGAGGGAAATATTACGTGTCAACAAAAACAATGGTGGACCTCATTGCTTACCCTTAGGAACACCTCTTTTGTATTTACGTATTTAATCTATCTATCAATTTATCTATCTATCTATCTATCAGTATCAACCTGAATCCGAGTTCATCTAATTAATTTCTCTTTATCTTTCCTACCCAGCCACCGAGAGAGAGAGAGAGAGAGAGAGAGAGAGAGAGAGAGAGAGAGAGAGAGAGAGAGAGATAATAATAATAATAATAATAATAATAACATCCTTTACAGTTACCTCCAAGGCTCCCCCCCTCCCCTCCCCCCCCCCCACACACACACCACCGTAAAAATAAAATCGGCCCCTCCAAAAATTCCTCCTCCAAACACCGTATTTGGAGACCCTCAACCTCGGAGACCCAACTTTGGGCACCTCCGTGTTATTACCTTCAGATTTACAAGGGCTCCTGAAGGGGGTTTTTGCCGGCATACTGGACCAGGTCGTGACACAGATATAAGCCCCCCCCTTCCCCCTTCCCCCTTACACCCTCCTTTCCTCCTGAGAGACGCCTGCCCTGACCAGAGACATGGCAGTGGGGGGAGTGAGAGGGGGTGGGGGGAGTGAGAGGGGGTGGGGGAGTGAGAGGGGGTGGGGGAAGTGACAGGGGGTGGGGGAAGTAATAGGGGGTGGGGGAAGTGAGAGGGGGTGGGGTAAGTGAGAGGGGGTGGGGGAAGTGATAGGGGGTGGGGGAAGTGAGAGGGGGTGGGGGTAGTGAGAGGGGGTGGGGGAAGTGAGAGGGGGAGGGGAAGTGAGAGGGGGTGGGGAAAGTGAGAGGGGGTGGGGTAAGTGAGAGGGGGTGGGGGAAGTGAGAGGGGGTGGGGAAGTGAGAGGTGGGGATGAACGGGGGAGATGTTCTCGTTTGAGTCTTAGGAGAACACTATGTTATCTCAGCTAAGGAGTCTTATATGTTATGTAACCTGGGGAGTCTAATTTATTATCTAAACTAGGGAGTCTAATTTGCTATCTAACATAAGGAGGTCCAGTCGTTATCGTGAGTCTTACCTGACCCCAACACCTGTTACCACCTGAGTCTTACCTGACCCCAACACCTGTTACCACCTGAGTCTCACCTGACCCCAACACCTGTTACCACCTGAGTCTTACCTGACCCCAACACCTGTTACCACCTGGGTCTTACCTGACCCTATCAACCTGGGAGTTAAGATTCCCAGAAGATCTTAGGTTAAATTTTTCTCTTGTAACCAGACATGAAGGCATCTAACTACCTCACGTCTGGTACAAAACCAGATTCTCAAAAGGTTCGTAAGTTAAATTCTCCCCTTAAATGTACCTAACACCTGAATTAAGTTGATAATAAATGTAGCTTCCAAATTGGCGTTGTAATTACACTAAGAGTATTGCCTTAACTAGAATGATAAGTTATTTTATTTGTGAATTCTGCCTCCGAGTGTTGAGTATAATACTGTCTTGACCCCAGCGACGGAAGGGTGCTCCATGCCTATAACTCTAGCTTAATAACCAAACTCTATATCAAACCTAACCTAACCAAACAGAACCCCTATCCCAACCAAGCTGCACCTATATCACAAGTTAACCAAAACAAACCCACAATTATTCACAAGTATATGACAATCCTGTTCCGAGTCCGGGTTTGGTTTCGGGTTCGAGTCCGGGTTCTGAATTGAGTTGTGACCCAAAACTAAAATCCTTCTCATCATTGTGGTCTCTCTCTCTCTCTCTCTCTCTCTCTCTCTCTCTCTCTCTCTCTCTCTCTCTATTTATCTAATTTCACTTTAAATGTTATTCATAATTTTATGTTCATTCCTTCCTGTTCGTTTTTGCCGTCTGGTCGATGGGAGAGGATTCCGGTTTGACAAGTTCTTCAACAGGTGGAAAGCTGATGGGGGGGAGGGAAGGGGGTGGGGGTGGGGGTGGGGAGGGGTAGGGGTGGGAAGGGAGAGGGGTGGGGGTGGGCCATGGGTCAAAGGTGAATTGGTCAGGATTCATTCTACGAGTGCAAGAGATAACGTCAAATTGATTATCACTGTTCATTTCGAGGCTCTGACGGCAA
>CAUDMG010003340.1:287500-397500 GCA_958450375.1 Homarus gammarus
TAATTAACGTAACTATTAGTGTTAGGACAAATTAGGTGTTGAATCCATTAGAACTTGGGGCCCCACTATGACTGAGACGCAAAATGACTGGGGCCCATTTGGATTAGGGGCCTATTAGGATCAAAGACCAATAAGAATTAAGATTCATCAGAACTGGGATTAATTGGGGAAGGATGGCCCATGGGATATATCCCTCAATCCTAATATTGATGTTAGGTTCTGCTTGGGGCCTATTAGGACTTGATTACCGACAGCCACTATCAGCCAACAAACATATCAACAGTCTAGCCATCATGTCTTTCTTTTCTTATCTCCCCCCTACCCTCCCCCCCCCCCTTCCATGTCTTGAGGTACCGCCAATGACAACCGGAAGCCATCTCCAGCCAACAAACATGTCTAGTCTAACCACCACGATCGTGATTTCTTTCTTTTCTTTCTTTTCTTTTTTCTCACGTCTGCGGACACCACCAACATCCTGCTTGTTCAACCATGCGTGGGGACTCGGGCCGCGGAGGAAGCCTTACTACGCGTGAAGGTATCCTAATCCTGAGCCGAAGGAACCCGAGTATCACTCGTCTTCTTAAAATAGGTTGGAGGTCAAACGGGTTCCTGACCTTAATGTGCCCCCTTGACCTAACTTAACCTCGTCTTAATATGAGCTCTAATGTGACCTGACCTGACCTAACCCCATCATAACTGGCACAGTTATTCTAACCCTAACTCGCTTCATCAGCCCCAATTGACCTAACCTAATCTAGCCTCTTAACGGGGTGGGGTGAGGATGGGGTGGGGTTGGGTGGGGTGAGGGGGTTAGGGAGGGGCAAGGTGAAGGAGGCAAGGTAAGGCGGCGTGACCTGTCTAGTCTATACCAGCTGATGGTCCAAAGGCTACCTACCTACCCTCTCCAAGTAGCCATTGTCCTCCTCCTCCCTCTTGCATCACGCCCATTGTTACCTCACCAGACTGGCCCTCCCTAACGCCTAGTTTACTGCAGCCTAACACAATACTTCCTATGGCTTCCCCTATTGTTGTTGATGGATATATGGCAGCTACCCTATTATGTGGTAAGAGGGTCGAAAAATAATGCAATGTCAATGGTTTATAAATGGCTATGCTATTTAACTGTCCAGGTGTTATCTGTAGATGAATGTTAAGAGTACACTTCATCATGTTTTATGTATGAAATAATCAGTGGTATAACCTGTGGTGGGAGAACGGATCAATAGACTTCAATACTCTCTCTCTCACCTGCGCGCGCACCTGAGAACCTGACTCAAGACAAATTAACATCACCTGACGTCTCCTACTCCTCCTCCTTCTCCTCATAACAGCCAAGACAATGATAAAGGAAAAGCATTTGGATGACTTTTCAAATGTATTTTAGTTTGTCAAATCAATTCTACTCGTGATAAACTCGTCTTCTATATTTAAAATGATTGGGTTTTTTCTTACCTTGCCCACCTACACTGACTTGTCGACACATTACCATCTGACCTAACAGCTGATCCGGGTGTTAGAGCTGCCACGGGTACAAGAAAGACACGAAACAGGCCGAACCATCCTCCAGGAAAGTCAATTATACACATCTACACTACCTAATCTAACCTAACCTAACCTAACCTAACCTAACCTAATCTAATCTAACCTAACCTAATCTAATCTAATCTAACCTAACCTAACCTAACCGAACCTAACCTAACCTAATCTAACCTAACCTAATCTAACCTACCCTAACCTAATCTAACCTAACCTAACCTAATCTAACCTAACCTAACCGAACCGAACCTAACCTAACCTAATCTAACCTACCCTAACCTAATCTAACTTAACCTAACCTAACCTACCCTACCCTACCCTAACCTACCCTTCCCTAACCTAACCTAACTCTCGGGTCTGTGAGTAACTTCTGGTGGGTCGTGTCACTCAAGTCTCTCCTCCGGGGTAGCTTATAACTCACATGGTCGTCTAATTCGATTGAAGAGGGAAATAATGCCTGAGTTTCCTTCTGCTGGTACTCTTTTCCATCGACTTTTTTTCTTCCTTTCCTTCTTCATTGTGTTCCTGTTCCTCCTCCCGTTACCTCCTGTTCCTCCTCCCGTTACCTCCTGTTCCTCGCCCCGTTACCTCCTGTTCCTCCTCCCGTTACCTCCTGTTCCTCGCCCCGTTACCTCCTGTTCCTCGCCCCGTTACCTCCTGTTCCTCGCCCCGTTACCTCCTGTTCCTCCCCCCGTTACCTCCCGTTCCTCCCCCCGTTACCTCCCGTTCCTCCCCCCGTTACCTCCTGTTCCTCCCCCGTTACCTCCTGTTCCTCCTCCCGTTACCTCCTGTTCCTCCTCCCGTTACCTCCTGTTCCTCCCCCCGTTACCTCCTGTTTCTCCTCCCGCTACCTCCTGTTCCTCCTCCCGTTACCTCCTGTTCCTCCCCCCGTTACCTCCTGTTCCTCGCCCCGTTACCTCCTGTTCCTCCCCCCGTTACCTCCTGTTCCTCCTCCCGCTACCTCAGGTCCTCCTACTACGGGTACCACAGGCAGCGTCGTCCCTCTAACACACACACACGTTTACGTCTATTCGCGTGGATCAGTAAATCCAACACGACGCGACGTCCGGCTTAAACCATCCGACGATCCTTTCACCACCTAGCCAAGCAATCCACACCACCCCCCCCCCCATCCACCCCTATTTATCCGGCACAATCTTTTCATCCGGCAAGGTTTGATACGGGGCGAAACCGAACTGCACTCAAATGTCCTGTTGCAGCGTCTTAGACCCCCGAGGAGAGGTGGATCTGCTCTCTCTCTCTCTCTCTCTCTCTCTCTCTTTCTCTCTCTCTCTATACCCGCGGACTCAACATGACAATTTATGCTCACCGTTAACCCCTGACCTCAATAACCAACCTGGGCCTTATCCGAATACGAATGTCCGATTAAGCGAGAGATACTTACGCCTATTTAAGCTCAGCCGTTCTGGAGAGGGGAGGACGGTGGACGCCGGTGTACAAGACATCCTCATCATCGTTGCCCGGACCGTTTTCCAAGAGCGACTACCGCCATCTTTATCATCACCACGACCTCGTAATCTGGAGATGATCAGGGAAGTCTCCTAACCTCTCCCTTCCCCCACCCCCTCACCTCCCAAGTCTTCCTCCCACCCCCTACCAACCAGTCCTCCTCCTACCACCCCCTCCCCAGCCGTCTCCTCTACCCCCTAAAGATGTTGAATACAGAGATGATGATGATGATAATGATGATGATAATGATGATGATGATGATGATGATGATGATAATGATACAAGTGAGAGAAATATAAGAAAAAATATAACAGGATAACGAATACGAGCACAGCAAAAGAGAAAACGGAGAGAGGAGAGAAAGCTGACGAAAATGGAAACAAGAAAATTGATAATGATACAGCAAACGATTTTGGAATTCAGAAGAAAACAAAAGACAATAATGAACAATTCCACGAACAATGGAAGAGAGAGAATAAGAGAATAAAGAAAATATCAAATACCGATATTCGGAGTAAATTCTAGGGAAAAAAAATAAAGAAAAAAAAATTAACAAAGATTGGAATAGCGAGGAATGTGTGTGTGACCAATCAGAAGCACAGCCAAGAAGAAAGATTAGAATGTCAAGGAATTAGTTTAACCCAATCAAGCAAGGGAGATTAGGACAGGGAGGAAGAGTGACCAATCGAACGAGGAAGATTAGAATGAAGTTAAACAGATGTGACCAATCGAACGTGATCTAACTCAGCTTCTCAAGATTGGTGATTGGAAGGAGGATGGAAGGCAGCATCTCCCTAACTCCTACAGCACTCTCATCTTGCAGCATCCTAATCTTACAGCATCAGACAGCATTACCCGTCACAGCACCATATTGAATCGGTTTCATGAAGCACAATATTAACAGCAACATAACAGAGCATTTCATTACAGCATCTTGCAGCCATTAATGAATGAAAATAAAGAGAGATATAAATGAAAGGAAAAAGAGAGAAAAATAAAGAGAAAAGAAAGTAGATGGAGAAAGATAGAATAAGGAAATTAGACAATAAATGAGATACAAGAATAAGAACAAGTAAGAGGAGGAGGAGGAGGAGGAGGAGGAGGAGGAGGAAGAGGACAACAAACTAGCATGCCACCATCCCAGTAAAGCCCCCATGCTCTCAACTGACACAGGTGATCTGATTTCATTTCAGATTATCATATTAATCACATACCTGCATATTTAAGGCTGATTATAGTACGAGTTAGTTTGTGTGTGGGGGGGGGAGGGAGAGGGGGGGGGTCGATTTATAGTAGTGTACAGTAATCCAGGGTATAGGGAAGGGGGGGGGAGGAGGGAGGGAAGGGGGGTGAGGAGGTAGGGAAGGGGTAAGGAAGGGGTGAGAGAGGAAGGGAGTTTTGGTCTACTTCATGTTTCCCTATTTCCGTGTTTCCTTTCCTCAATCCCCCTCATAATCTCCCATTCGTCAACACCTCCCTCTCTTCTCCACCTCTCTCCCTTCCTCCTCTTCTCCCTTCTATAAATCACCCTTTCATCTTCACCTTCACGTACCCTCCCTTCTTCATCTCCCTCTCGAGTCATGCCCACAGACCCCACCTTAATCTAATCAACTGACCCTACCCTCTCCCTACTCCCTTACCATCTCCCTACTCCCTTACCTCCCTTACTCCATAACCTGATCAACAACCATTTAATTCGCCCCTCCATCCCTCCCTCCCTCCCCCCCCCTCCATCTCTCCCTCCATATTACCTCCTCCCTCCCTCCTTCCCTTTATACATCCATCCTTTCCGCCCTCTTCAACCATCATCCCCCCCCCTCTCTCTCCATCCGTTCTTCCCCCTTCCTATCTCTGTCCTTCCTTCCTTCCTTCCCCCTCCCCTACCAACCTTTCTCTCTCTCTCTCTCTTTCTCTCTCTCTCTCGGGGGTGGAGGTGGTCGTGATGGTAACTCTATGAAGGCCTCACGTCTGGTTGGCTGCACCGGACCTTCGGGTAGCCCAGCCACGCTCACCTCTGACCCCTCCTGCTGTTGCTACTCCTCCTTCTTCTACTACTCTTCCTCCTCTTCCTTTTACTCCTCCTCCTCCTCATGCCTCTTCCTTTTATCCCCCTTTTCCATCTTCTTCAACTACTGTAACTTTTCCTATAGTGATGATTATTATTATTATTATTCCTGTGTGTGTGTGTGTGTGTGTGTGTGAGTGTGTGTGTGTGTGTGTGTGTGTGTGTGTGTGTGAGTGTGTGTGTGTGTGTGTGTGTGTGTGTGTGTGTGTGTGTGTGTGTGTGTGTGTGTGTGAGTGTGTGTGTGTGTGTGTGTGTGTGTGTGTGAGTGTGTGTGTGTGTGTGTGTGTGTGTGTGTGTCAATCAAGAGGAACCAGAGAGGCTTTAGTGGAGGTGGGGAGGAGAGAGAGAGAGAGAGAGAGAGAGAGAGAGAGAGAGAGAGAGAGAGAGAGAGAGAGAGAGAGAGAGAGAGACACAACGCTCGGCTGTCTTATGGGACCCTCTCAATGACGTCACCATCATGATCTCATACGACACAATGACGTCATATCTCTCGACTACCAATGACGCCACACCTTACAATGACGTCATATCTCGACTACCAATGACGCCACACCTCACAATGACGTCATCGGGGCTAGGTTGTGGGAACAGGGCCTCGGTATTCCAACAAACACACGAATACTTTAGTGAGTAATTGGTGTTAAATATTCTGGAGATAAGAGAAAGATATTTATTTAGCGTGGGAGTTAAAATATAGTTATGTTAATTTATGCAATATTACACACACTGGAATCTCGTCTCTGTCAGTGATCATTTTCACCTTTATGTTAATGGTTACCTGACTACCTGTTCTTGTACCTGGTGAAGCGTCAGCTGTGTCAGGGTCAACATTATTATTATTATTATTATTATTATTATTATTGTTATTATTATTATTATTATTATTATTATTATTATTGTTATTATTATTATTATTATTGTTATTATTATTATTATTATTGTTATTATTATTATTATTATTGTTATTATTATTATTATTATTGTTATTATTATTATTATTATTATTATTGTTATTATTATTATTGTTATTATTATTATTATTATTATTATTATTATTATTATTATTATTATTGTTATTATTATTATTATTATTATTATTATTATTATTAATTTTGCTTCATACTTTCAATATTAATTTGTCGCTAATAATTAAAATACTATAATCCTCGCCATCATCACTTACACCATAAACCCCAAACAAAAACAGTAAACAAGCCAAGTAAACACAGTAACACAACGAAACAACGACAACAAGAACAAAACAGCTGCAACAGAGAGAGAGAGAGAGAGAGAGAGAGAGAGAGAGAGAGAGAGAGAGAGAGAGAGAGGGGGGGGGGGGAACGGTGTCATTATTTCGGGTGCGTGTTCACACTGTACGTTGCTCCTTATTCAGAAAGTAGATCATTAACCCAGACCTAATTTGCATACAGACTGCAAGAGCATATTAGCACTCGACAAGGGCCGCTGGCGTGACAACAGCCCTTCAACATTACCAACTTCTGCACACTCTAAGCGTTACCAGGGTCTGCCGAGGTGGGGTGTTAATGCATCTTTTTTTTTACCCAAAACTTGTAAAATTGTATTAAAATTTATGCAGAAATATGTTTGGTACTATTTAGGTTTGGGGAAGAGACTGGAAGTGTATAATTGTTTTGGTAGGGTACGTGAGGCTGCTAAATTATGTTATTGTTGTTTTCGTTGCTACAATGGCAGAATATATTGATAATTGGCTCCAGAAGTGACCAGAACTGAATCCTTAAATAACTAATCGTCCTAAAAATTTTGAAAAGTTTGGTATCTAAACATTAAAAAATTTCTAAGGAGTCTTCTGTACCCAAAGTTTATAATATTATAAAATTTTTGTATCCAATCTTACAAAAATGTTGATAAGTAAAGTTGTAGAAATATAGAACAAAGTCGAGTTTATGTAAATTACAAGACCTCAGGTAAAAATCACTGCAGTGTAAATGTGCATAAAATTCCTTGTCAAGACGAGACATTTTTTGGTGTCTAAAATTGTAAAAAAAAAAGGCGGAGGGTAAACCTGCAGGTAATTAATTTACCTTGTCTACCTGTGTAAATTACTTCCAATAGTGAAAACATTTTGTTTCCAAAGCTTAATAAAAAGCTTGACATTTTTAAGCTCAAATCTGTGAAACGTTAATTTTTAGTATCTAAACTAACAAAGCTTAAAATTCTGGTATTTAACATCACAAAAGTATAGACAAAAACAATGGCATTAAAACCCACATTTCCTAAATAAAAACAACAGCTAAGTATCGAGGTACAGTACATTAAATACAAAACAATTCTCTACCACACACTAACAAACCAGGTCATTAACCAGCATTTAGTTGGTCAGGTTAAAAACTCTTCATTACCCCAGAGTGTAAAATTCCTTGCACTAGGGCCAGTATTCTCAACAAGTTGTTTCGTTACCTGCAGGGGATGAACACGAGCCGGTTTAGTGGTGAAGGAGAACTTGAACCATTCATTACTGACATCAGGTGTTCTAAATGTCAAAATATTTTATTAGGTAGAATTTAAATAATGGTCTTGGTACCTGAGGGTGAAAGACCTAAGTGGGGGGGGGGGGGAGAAAGTTTCAGCCATTAAGCTTTAATTACGTTCAGGACAATGAATATAAATAAATAAATATATATATTAATAATGTAGGTACAGTACAAACTATAAAGTAATAAATGTGAGATAAAAAATACCCAGGTAAGTCAATACACCTCACAGTTACCTTAATTAAACGCATCACGGTATACTCCCCCCCTCCCCCCTCACCTTCCCTCCACCACCACGACCCTCCCCCTCACCTTCCCTCCACCACCACGACCCTCCCCCTCACCTTCCCTCCACCACCACGACCCTCCCCCTCACCTTCCCTCCACCACCACGACCCTCCCCCTCACCTTCCCTCCACCACCACGACCCTCCCCCCTCACCTTCCCTCCACCACCACGACCCTCCCCCTCACCTTCCCTCCACCACCACGACCCTCCCCCTCACCTTCCCTCCACCACCACGACCCTCCCCCTCACCTTCCCTCCACCACCACGACCCTCCCCCTCACCTTCCCTCCACCACCACGACCCTCACCCTCCCCCTCACCACCCCCTATCACTCATGAGAAAAATCTCCACCATTTACAAGCAAATTACACAAGCATACTCTCAGTGCCAGGCAGTACGTAAGGTAAAATAACACAGGATAAAATGAAAAGAGGTGGTGGTGGAGGCGAACAGTTACCTTTTTAATTAACTGCGTCACGTGACTCAGGTGATTCGACCCACCTCGCCCAGGCCAGGCTAGTGCCCCTCATTTGCATGGCCAAATCCATCCGACACAACTAAGTACATTCAAACTATGAATCACTTTCATTCCATAAATTCCAGCGATGTTTCTCGGCACGTCAGAACCAGGCATGAAAAAGCGATCACGAGCCAGCCTCATCAGCAGTTAAGCTTCCCTGGGAATCGAACCCTGGATGCCGTGACCTCCTCCTCCTCCTCCACCCCGAGATATAGTGCCTGGAGAGATACTGAGGAGGAAGGATTATTTAGTAGAGGCAGGACGATACCTTGTGTAATCTTTGATCTCTCTTATATACCTTGTGGCCCAAAATGGCGGCACTCACCCCAGGAACAATGACCTGACCTGACCTGACCGATCGAACTTGACCTCTAGCAAGATACCCCATGACGTACCTTTAACCTAACTCAACATAAACTTAACCTAACCCGACCTAAACCCATCC
The DNA here is from genome assembly GCA_958450375.1 of Homarus gammarus. NCBI lineage: Eukaryota > Metazoa > Arthropoda > Malacostraca > Decapoda > Nephropidae > Homarus > Homarus gammarus. The sequence goes on from CAUDMG010003340.1 coordinate 296,338, forward strand.
ATCTTAACCTTATCAACCTAACCTAACCTAACCTAACCTAACTTAACCTAACCTAACCTTGGCCCGAGAATGGCACAATTGTACAGTCTGTCTCTCAGAGGTCCGCGTCACGAAGCAGAGGAGCAACACTAATCTTCAGTACCAGCAGCGGTGTTCTATATAGGGCGGGGGGGGGGGGGGGATGAGGGGAAGAATGAGGGGGAATGAGTCGGGGAGGTGAGTCGGGGGGGGATGAGTCGGAGATGAAGGGGAGAGGGGGAGAATGGAGGGAATGAAGGGAGATGAGGGGAATGGAGGGAGACGAGGGGGAATGAAGGAGACGAGGTGGAATGAAGGGAATGAGAGGGGGATGAGAAGGGGGACTGTGTGAAAACACTTAATTTCAAAGTTTTTCTTGTCTTTAATTACCAAGCAACATTTAATAATACACACAAAACAACTAAATCATTAACAACAAATATGTACCACTAACATCCCGTGAAATGACACCCCCCCCACCCCCATCCCCCTTAACCCCCAGAGACACCCTTTAGGGAGGGGGGGGGGACTCACCCCTTAGAATATTCCACAGGGTTGGGGACAACGGCGTATAAAACAACAGTAAACTTAACTTAATTACACAAACATCAGGGGAAAAAGTCTAAACCAATGACCAATAATTACATCGTTCTAATCGTTTCTTAATTACTCAAGCAGATGGGACCGTGCGGACACTGCTCTCTGTATCAATGTAAGTATATCGGCAGCTTAAGATCGGATAGAAATACAGTGTTCAAACTTATGATAAATCTTTCCCAGAACAAAAAGAAAAAAAAAATTGATTATGTCTCTGGGCCAACATTTTGCAAGAGGGGTCACCTACCTTCTGTACAGTCGACTGGACCCTTCAACAGTCTCTCGTTCAGCCCACAGAAACTCCATCCACTCAACACCTGTCCGAGATTAATCAGATGTACCTGAAAAAAAAAATACCATCCTATAAAATCCTTAACTCCTGTATATATTAATTAAGAGTTTAACAGTGTAGTCAGGTAAGGTAAACTACAAAGTGATAAACTATTATGAATTTTGCATATTAATTAAGCAAATGGTACCTATTAATCAGGGTTTGTAACTCTTAAATTGTCACCTGAGCATCGACATACTTAAGAATATTCAGAAAAAAAAAACACCCCAAGGCCAACCAAACCATCAGTACATTCCTAAGTATACATCGACAAGCTTATGAATCTTTTAAATCCTTTCATTAACTCCTATTTTCATCGTCTGATTTTCATTTAAAGTCTCCTCCTTTATCAATGATTAACTTAATTTATAAACAAGTTAGAATTCCGATGCTCGAGACATGGGTAATTACACAGGTAAATCTGAACTCGATATATCTGACGAAGTGGTGAAGGAGGAGGAGGGGCGTGAGGGGGAGGAGGGGCGGAGAGAGCCGAGTCTTCCTCCTGTGTCGCGTCTCAGATGAGTTCCAGGGGGGGGGGGGGGTCGTAACGCCTAGTAATAATGACGAAAAATACTCATTATTGAACTCGTTTTGAGACCTTGTTGTGATAGATCCACACACACACACACACACACACACACACACACACAATAACACAGACAGATAGACACGCACACACACACCACATCTAATATTCGCCATCACGGGAGCGACGCAGATAATAATTACTGATGTTTGCTGTTCCCAATCTGGTCCGTTGACCCTTGACCTCACCGCTACACGAGATGGTCCCTAGTTAACTCTCGCCGCCTTCTTCAGATGCGATTTAAATGTATTCAATCAGATAACACAGGTTGTGGGTAATACCTCACTCTCAGGGGGCTCTTATTTGATCGTTCCTAATAAGATTATGTTAACTTCTCTTGACCTCCTCCTGACCTCCTGTGACCTCTTATCCACTCGGTCAGATAAAACACTGTGAGGGAGGGAGAGAGGGAAGGGGATCTCCAATTCCCTGATATCTGATTTTGACCCTGTGATTCTTGACCTTTGACCTGAGATACTCGCCACAGGTAATGAAGGTCTTGGTGAGTCACACGACACCTAACCTAACCTGATGCTTTTATTCTGAGTCTATAATAAATAAAAACAATAAAAATAATAATAATAATAATAATAATAATAATTAATGGATTATTAACATATACAGAAGCTATAAACTGAATATATATTAATGACATTAGTAGTACATAATTTCATCATAGGTACAATATAAACGTGTGTGTGTGTGTGTGTGTGAATCAACGTCAATCTGTTCGTATGTTTCGTCTGTCTGTTTGTGAGTCTCCGTCTGTTTGTCTCTATGTCTCCGTCAGTTTGTGTCTGTGTGTTTCTGTCTTTCTGTCTGTGAGTGTCCATGTATCTGTCTAACCGTCTTCATGCATCTGTCAGTCAGTAAATCTTAATCCGTTATGTCTCTCCCTCTTTAAAGTCACCGAGGTCAAACACGTAAGGTCAACTATCGTACAAACCACTACATGACCTCTTGAAAACCTCTCAGGGAAGCGGTCACTAACTCATTAAAAAACGAATAAATAAATAAATAAATAAATAAATAAATAAATAAATAAATCACGACTATATGTGAAAAAACCCTGATCCATGACGACAAGTGAATTTTATGTAACGAAGGAAGGAAGGAAGGAAGGAAGGAAGGAAACAGCTGCCAGGTCGCCATTAAGAGACTTGTAAGGGTATATTCGGCGGCTGTTCTTATAACCCCGGTGATAAATTCTCTGGGGATGAGTTTGATGGATCCATTTGTACCCGAGACGTGAGGTGCACTGCCGTAGCTAATGGTGCTGAAGTGTGAGGCAAGTGAAGAGAGAGAGAGAGAGAGAGAGAGAGAGAGAGAGAGAGAGAGAGAGAGAGAGAGAGAGAGAGAGAGAGAGAGAGAAGAGGGAAGAGGGAGGAAGTGATGGGGGAAGAAGAAAGAAGTGGTGATGGTGGGAAGAAAGAAGAGATAGAACAAAAGAGATTGTAAAGCGAAGGGAAGAGAGAAGAGGGAGATTATGATAAAGAGAAGACGAAGATAGTTAAGAAGATGAGACGTGCACAGATATAGACAGACAGACAGACAGACAGACATCATCCATCCTCCTCATTAACCATAAGTCAGCCCCTGTAATTAACAAATCATGCTCAGGTAACTTCACTCCTACCTCAAGAGTGCAGGCAAGATAACCCCAGAGTCCTAATTACTCTCCAACCTAACCTAACCAAACCAAATTTAACCTAACCTAACCTCCCACTCCCTAATAAACCCAGGTAGAGAAGTTTAGTTACCTGGACAAGTCAGCTGATTCAATATTGTGTCATGTTTACACCTGTCATCAATCAGACACGTCCTCTGTATCTCAACACTCAATACCATGTTTATAAAGACCATTTTTATCAACACAACTTCATCTCTAGATACCAAATACTGAGAGATATATAAAGTGAGTCAAAATATATTCCTCAGTGTCTCTCAGTGAAATATTGCCATTAAAGGAATCGAATCTAGTCATGTATTAATATTTATTTACTCCAGCTAAAGTATAAGTATCCGAACCCGGCGATGGCATTATTCATTTGTTCCCACATCAGGATTCGAAACCTTTCTAACGCTTATGAAACATTAAATTTTTGTTTTCACGATCCTATATTAAATAAAGTAGATTTATACCTTAACTTGGGCAAATCTGAGTGAATAATATCAGAATAGTATAGCCAATAATAAATAACTACAATAACTACAATAACTATCGCTTGAAAATGTAATACACTCAATTTGCAATGTTGATCATTTTGCAAGGCCTCCCACTCCACTCTGTACCTGGACGGCTCCAACAGTCGGTAAACAAAGGTAATACAAATGACAACAAAACGGGTGAAAAATTACAATTAATTCCTCCTATATCAACACTGAGAGAATGGAGCACATATTGGACGAACACCCAGACAGACACACAGAGAGACATGAGATAGACAGACACACAGAGAGACATGAGAGACAGACAGAGAGAGAAGTGAGGTATTGTATTGGAACCACCGGCCTCCCCTCCCCTCCCCTTCCATCACCTCACGCTCTTAAAAAATACCTGAGTCTTGTAAATTTTCAGTGTACATTTTTTTCCTCTCTCTCTCTATCTATCGGGGAATTCCACACACACACACACACACACACACACACACACACAGGTAAAAAATAAAATCCGTGTGATTGCAGACGCAGTAAATTGCAAAATCACCTCGACAAACTCTGCAACTTTCTTACCTTTTACTATAGATAAGAAAGTCGATGGCTGAGGAGATGGGTAGGGGAGGGAAGAAGAGGGGAGGGGGGGATGGAAAGGAGGAGTAGGGGTAGGCAGGGGAGGGGTAGGGGAAACGAGGAGAGGAAAGAATAGAGAAGAGAGAGGTGGTTTATTGACGTTAGGAACCGCATGATTGAGAAGAAGTTTAATGTTTTAACAAGAAGAGAATAAATCGAGGATGTTGTTTGTATATGGGGAGTGGGGTGAGGGGTGAGAGGGGAGGGAGTGGGGTGGGTGGGGAAGGGAGTGTGTGGGTGTTTCTAAGACAAAACACACACACACACACAGAGAACGTGTTTTACCGGCAGAGAAAATCATCGTTCTTTACGGATTAAATCATCGCACAAAATATATGTCAAGTGATCAACCTGGAGAGTCGAGTCATCACACTCAGGGGGCCCGGTGAGTAGAGGGAGGTGGCTGGTCAAGAGGGCCCCAATCTGAATAGCCCCCCCTCACCCCCCCCCCCCCCAGACCGAATAGGCCCCAACCATCGGATTCGACCACAAACTAATCTAACTTTATCAAACTCTGGGACTTAACACTAATCTAACCTAACCTGAAGAAGCTTTGTATAGACGAAATTTTTTGTTTTAGAAGCTGTGCCAAAAGGTGTAAGAAAAGACACATTGTAAACAGGAGCTTTTAGGGTACAAATGAAAACGCCATTAGGTTAGGTTAGGTTAGGTTAGGTATTAAAAGTATTACGATGATTTTTACGAATCTCTCAAGGAAAGTGGCTAATGATGGGACACACACACACACACACACACACACACACACACACACACACACACATTTACTTCCTATGATATTACCGGTACACCTTTCTCCAGTCAGATTATCTCAGGTGTATTATAGACCTAATGAGTCTTTCTCCCACCAGGTAAGATCTTCTCGTCTATCGTGTCTTTATCTGTTATTGTTGTTGTTTTTATTACATTGATGGATAATTCCTCTGTTTAGTACATCTGTCTTTTGTGTTGTTCCTTACCTAAGTCAGTACGGTTGATTGTCTATGGAGGGAGATGAAGTACGTAAGACAAATCTTCTCTTTCAGCCGTAATAACTTGGGGTTATCTTATGACTGGGACCTCTTAGCTCTGGGGCCCATAGTAAAAAGGAGACCTGATGCTATGATTTGGTTAGATTAGGTTTGGTTTGGTTAGGTTAGGTTAGATTAGGTTAGGTTAGATTAGATTAGGTTAGGTTTGGTTAGGTTAGATTAGGTTAGGTTAGGTTAGATTAGGTTAGGTTAGGTTAGGTATAAGCATCAACATCCCTCCTGTCTTCAACTTCCACCCCAAAACACACAAACAAGTCTACTAAGTCTTTTTCTGTCTTATCTATTGCCTTTGAAGTCATGAAAAAAATAAAAAAAGTAAAAAAATAATAAGAATAGAAAAAGAATAAGAAAAATACACCAATAAACGGGAGGTGGAGACAGAGACAAACCTCTTCTGTGCCAATTCTACCTACCTCATCCCCCTCAGGTTAATCGCAACATTCCGACGTATCACAGAAGGGAAGAAGGAGGGGGAGGAGAAGGAGGAGAGGGGAGTTTCGGGGCAAAATAACTGTAACCCCCCTTCCCTCCATCCCCCACCTCACCCCCTCTGAATTTATCGAATCTAGGCAGCGGAGTGATGGCCCTATCCACTTGTCCTCTTAAGTGGCGTGGGTCCGGAGGGTACACACGCGCACACACGCACACACACACACACACACACACACACACACACACTATATTCCCTGGGGACTCGAGTAATCACTTTGAGAACCATAAAATCAGTGACTATTTTGCCTACAAGTAGACGTCAACAAGTTTCTGCAGCATCCTGGGTAATCTCTGGGACGTGTTGAGAGAGAGAGAGAGAGAGAGAGAGAGAGAGAGAGAGAGAGAGAGAGAGAGAGAGAGAGAGAGAGAGAGAGATACCCCCCCATGATTGAGATAAGTCATGGAGGTGAGCACGAGGCTGTTGTTTTGATTTGTTGTCATCATTAGTCAATGGCCTCGATAAAGACTGATGGTTCCTCTGGCCACTGAACCAAGACTGCATCCCTTCCCTTCCTCCCTCCTTTCTTACCTCCTCCTCCCCATACCTTCTTCCTATCTTCCTCATTCCTTCCTCCCCCCCCCCTCCTCATCCCTCAAATCTCCCCTTTCCTTCTCCTCTCCTCTTCTTCCCAATCCTCCTTCCTCCATCACTAGCCATGACCTCACCTCCTCGCTCAGTCAGTTAGATAGATGAATACTGTATAAACAGCAATAAAGCAAAATGTATTCTGTCAACACAAGAGTTCAACAACAACAACACTCAACACTCCAACAACAACAACAATACTCAGAATACAACAACAGCAGCATTCAATCTCAACAACAACAACAACATTCAAGTCTCAATAACAAAAACAGCAACAATAATAACAAAAACAACAACAATAATAACAAAAACAACAACAATAATAACAATAACAGCAACAATAATAACAATGACAACAACAAACAACAACAACAACAACAACAACAGGAGACAGTGATGGATAGCTAAAAATTATCCTCTGATGAGTGTGTGTGAACAGAATCGATACACTCTGGTACATTGTGTTTCAGAGTGTGATATAATGCTTGTACCTGTAATCAATGAGTACCTGTATATTTCTGCCTGTAACTGTAAATTTCTGTACCTGTAATCAATGAGTACCTGTATATTTCTGCCTGTACCTGTAAATTCCTGTACCTGTAATCAATGAGTACCTGTATATTTCTACCTGTAGCTGTAAATTCCTGTACCTGTAATCAATGAGTACCTGTATATTTCTGCCTGTACCTGTAATCAATGAGTACCTGTATATTTCTACCTGTAGCTGTAAATTCCTGTACCTATAACGTGTAAAACTCGTCCACTCGACTTTCAACTACACGAAGCGTCGACAGTTAGCCCCCAGCCCCCTCCAGACCCCACCACTAAAAAGCGAACAGGTAAAGCCAGCCAGCCAGTCACCTGCTTCTGAAAATGACCGCTTGTGTGTTTTTACCGATTGATTATACAGAACAGGTAAGACTCCTACCTGGAACCCGGAAGCGTGATATATTTTTTTTTTTATTATATAGAAAGCGTGAGGGTTAGGTTAGGTTAAATGGTAGTTAGGTTAGGTTAACGATCAATTACGTAAGAAAGTAGTCCAATAACATTACATTCGGTTCTACTCTAAGTCCAGGAGCATTTCCCGAATCTCACCTTTGATAAGGCTCCACAAATTAACCTTAAACCTAATCCTTTTATAGGCTCCTGTTCTAATCCTAACCCTGACCTAATCCTCAAAAGGTTCTTATAGATTGTTGAGGCCAATAAAGACTGTAACCCTTCATCAATAACTTACACCTTAACTTGGATCCAGTAACTTAATCACATCAAAGCCTGACTGTCTACCGAGCTTCCTGTACTGAAGAGAAACGTACCTACAACTTTCACTCGAATCTTTCTTTTTTCTGTAGAATTATAGAAGCAGTTATTTAAAGCTGTAAATTCTCAATGGCCAGATACGCTTCACTGATTCATTCCGGATGCAGGACTGACCTATAAAAGACGTACTGTAGTTTGTTTACACGTCTTAGCTAGTTTAGTTTACACATTCTATCTAGTTTACACATCTTAGCTAGTTCACACGTCTTAGCTAGTTTAGTTTACACATTCTATCTAGTTCACACATCTTAGCTAGTTCACACGTCTTAGCTAGTTTAGTTTACATATTCTAGCTAGTTCACACATCTTAGCTAGTTCACACGTCTTAGCTAGTTTAGTTCACATATCTTAGCTAGTTCACACGTCTTAGCTAGTTTAGTTTACACATTCTAGCTAGTTCACACATCTTAGCTAGTTCACACGTCTTAGCTAGTTTAGTTTACACATTCTAGCTAGTTCACACATCTTAGCTAGTTCACACGTCTTATCTATAGCACAGACTCAAGGCTTTAAGAGGTAGACTAATCAAAAAAAATTTAACATTATGAGTTCTAAATACTTCCCAGGTCAGTGTTAAGGTTAGAAGTTATTTCTTTAAAACGTAATAAAAATACCTACACTTTGCTCGGTCATCCACAATGGCTTAAACAGGGAAAAAAACGAGGTCCGAACATGTGCTAGGTCATCTTCACGACTATATACGAGCTCTCGTTTTACATACAGGCAAGTACGGGTAAACGGCACAGTCATTTGTTTGGTTAGGTTAGGTTTAGTTAGGTTTTGGTTAGGTTAGGTTAGGTTTAGGTTAGATTCAAGGCTGTGATGAATCCCTTACTGATACGAGTATATCGAGTAACCCCGGAATATGCTTGGTCAGTTTGAAGGATACGATATAATTTCTCTTCTGGGTATAACCGGGTCAAAACTATATATCAGGTCAGTTTCAAAGCTCAAGGTAAATTTCTGTCTCTATTCAAGCGAAACTAAAACATCAGGAGGTCTTTTTTTTTTTCAATGACAAATTAAGTCAAGTAGAAGGTGCTTAAGTGTCATGGGTCAGGTGCTAGTATAAGTGGCATGGGTCAGGTGCTAGTATAAGTGGCATGGGTTAGGTGCTAGTATAAGTGTCATGGGTCAGGTGCTAGTATAAGTGTCATGGGTCAGGTGCTAGTATAAGTGGCATGGGTTAGGTGCTAGTATGTGTCATGGGTAACGTGCTAGCATAAGTGGCATGGGTCAGGTGCTAGTATAAGTGGCATGGGTTAGGTGCTAGTATGTGTCATGGGTAACGTGCTAGCATAAGTGGCATGGGTCAGGTGCTAGTATAAGTGGCATGGGTCAGGTGCTAGTATAAGTGGCATGGGTCAGGTGCTAGTATGTGTCATGGGTAAGGTGCTAGTATAAGTGTCATGGGTTAGGTGCTACTATAAGTGGCATGGGTCAGGTGCTAGTATGTGTCATGGGTAAGGTGCTAGTATGTGGCATGGGTCAGGTGCTAGTATAAGTGTCATGGGTCAGGTGCTAGTATAAGTGGCATGGGTCAGGTGCTAGTATGTGTCATGGGTAAGGTGCTAGTATAAGTGCCATGGGTCAGGTGCTAGTATAAGTGGCATGGGTCAGGTGCTAGTATGTGTCATGGGTAAGGTGCTAGTATAAGTGGCATGGGTCAGGTGTTAACTTACTCCCTCCCAGGTTAAGAAGACCTATTTCACAGACATATATTAAGGGCTACAACGTTAGCCACTGTAGGAAAGAGTTAACCCAGCTTAACAACCTAACCTAACCAAAAAACACAAGATTAATCAAGGTCATTTACACACATCCAACTAGCCTCCTCCATCGTAGACCCGGAGATAACGAGAGGTATACAGCATCAAGTTAAAAAATCCCCGGGGACTATTTGACTGCCGTTAATTTAAATCCTAATCTATTTCACGAGCAGTGTGAGGTCTCTATAGCCGGCCAGTCTACAGCTGATAAAGAGGTATTCGACGGAGGGGTTAAAACTTCTTAAGAGTTGTGTTCGACGCCTGTTTTAACCCGGGGATTGTGTCGACGAGGTCCAGCCGTGCACACCAGCTCGCTCGCTCTCTCTCTCTCTCTCTCTCTCTCTCTCTCTCTCTACGTGAAACTACCAACACGGAATGACCCTTAGAGTACCACCTGGAGACGACACACATATATACGACCTTTACAACGACCTGCCGGCAGCACTTTGGGGTCCGTAGTCTAAAAAAAAAAAGTATATTTCCTAACATGACTAAAATTAACTGAATGTATTTATTTATCGTAGAATCTGAACTTAATTTTAATACCAGTACAGTTCATTTTTCCATCAGTATATAACAGGGGAATAACTATGAAAAATATACAAGTATTAGTAACTATTCCTTGCCCCCTCCCTCCCTCAAATATACATACTGAATCACCTAAAATGATAGTTACAACCAGAAGACTCTAAACACTACCCTAACTACCATCATGGTGCAATAATTCAAGAACTAGACTTGTAGTGAAGCTGCAATGATGACCTCTTCAGGGGCCTCCAGGTGGTGGTGGTGGTGGTTATAAAAAAGTTTAGAACGTTAAGAAAGTTCCTCTCTGTTGACACACCCACGCCTCCACTACCGCCCACCCCAGCCAACCGCCCCCACCACCACTGTCACCCCCATCCTCCCCCGCCGTCTCCATCCCCCCACCAGCATCACCACCTCCTCAAGATCTGTCCCAAGTCTAGCTGGAGTAAAGACCTATCAAGAGATTTACCAAAAGATGCTGAAGTTAATAGAAATTTCCATTCGTAAAAACTTTCTATGTTGCAAATAATAATAATAATCTTCTTCCACTGAAAGTCAGGGTAAGAGCCTCGACTTTTTTCACTTCAAGGTGATGCTCTCTCTCTCTCTCTCTCTCTCTCTCTCTCTCTCCTTCTGTGGTCATCACGCGACAAGGGGACCAAAGCACCAGTGTTTGATCTAGTCTAGTGAAGGGGGAGGGGGGTAGGGGATGGGAGGGGGAGGGATGAGGGAGGGACCAGTTCAAGGAATACCGCTTTAGATATCATTATTCGTTGGTGGGAGGAGGAGGGAGGGGGGGGGGGGAGAGAATACAATGCCATAACGGAAGATAACACATGGTAGAAAATCCAATAAGATATCGAGAGAAAGCGTTATCATCGGGGTCCTTACAAACATAACAGGAGGGGCGGGGCGGGGTAGATACGGGCGGGGCGGGGAGGGGCGGGGTGAGAACGTGGTGGGAACGTGTTGGGAACGGGGTGGGGTAGATCAGATCGGGATGGGGTAGGTTAGGTCAGGGTGGGGTGGTGAACGGGTCGGGGCGGGGGCGGGGTGGGGCTGAGGGCTCCAGGCGGTGACGAGGACCCCCACAAGGTACTGCAGCGAAGACCTTCCTGGTGGAGCAGTTTTTGTCCCCCGTGGAGGTTGATAAACTGATGTGGTCGTGCTGGTCTTCCTGTCGTGGGCCTTTTTTTATTATGTGTCTAAGGCGGCTCTTGGTTGGGAGACGAGAGAGAGAGAGAGAGAGAGAGAGAGAGAGAGAGAGAGAGAGAGAGAGAGAGAGAGAGAGAGAGATTATGAACACTTAACTTTTTAGTCTAATATAGAAATGTTAGTGGATCTTAACTATGATTTATGGCATTAAAGTTAACATACCATAACTTGATATCATTAACTCTTCAGAACAACTTAACTCGGGATGACACCATAACGATTTGACGATATATATTTATTCCTTCACAATAAGGACTCTAAAAACACCATAACTCTACACTATAACCTGGTTTTAACGCCATCACTACTCTGCACTGTAACCTGGTTTTAACGCCATCACTAAACGTCAACCCCTTACCTCTGCACTGTAACTTGGTTTTAAAGCCATCACTATAAGTTGGCATTATCGATACCTTGAGTTTCTTCCCTCATATATATATATCCGGGTTTTGAAATAAACAGGAATGATATTGAACTCCATATAACTGCGTCGTAACTTGGTATTGTGGCGCCATGAATTGAGAGCTAAAAAAACAAAACAATTCTGTGTCTCTCTCTCTCTCTCCTGACTCTCTTCCTCTTCAAATCTTCTCACCTTTATCCATTCCTCTCTCTCTCTCTCTCTCTCTCTCTCTCTCTCTCTCTCTCTCTCTCAGCCGCTGGTCCAGAATCTCACTAGGGGACCACCACAGGATATCTTGGCCAGTTTTTAACACTTCCTGGCCAAGGCGAGGAGGCGCAGGTCATATTACAAAGATGGTGGTTTGCGACAGTGTTTAATTATTATCTTATTGCGTGATTCGTACGTGCCAAGACTAGGTGAGAATCAATTACCGGTGGACGACTTTTCGAGTGTGTGTAGGGGGTGGGGGGTCGTAAATCTGAGGTAGAAGGAGAGTCGTGTGTGTGTGTGTGTGTGTGTGTGTGTGTGTGTGTGTGTGTGTGTGTGTAAATTGACCTCCAGTTTGCATCATCTGCTCTCTGTTTTGTTCAGGTAAAAAAAAACAACTTTAGGTCACCTATAATATGTTCTAACTAATTAACAAGAACATATATTAATTAACATCCTACCTTGTATATATTTTTTCACCTGTTGTTGTTTCCTTGTTTTATGTTCAATTCCAGAAAAAAATACATTACAAATGAATACCCAACAAATAAATCAGCTCGAAACAAATAAATTCTTTCATCAAAACAACAACATATTTCTATCGTATATATATATATTTCCATAACATTTTTAATAATCCAAATATTTTTTTTTTAATTAGGATGTTTATCAAATTATTATTATACCAGAAATAATAATCCTACGTCATTTATTTAGTTTTTTCTCTTCGTAATATTTGCTCGATTTCTTTCATTTCTTTCGTAATTTCCTTCGTGAAGACAAAATATACATAACCAGTGAGATGAACAGACCACAACACGTGGGTTGGTCACTTCCTACAGCCACTGGAGGAGAAGTTGTGGCGTACGTGGTTGGCTCTCGTGTGTGTGTGTGTGTGTGTGTGTCCTCTCCTCCACCATGCTCTGTTCTGTCCTTCCTCCTCATTCTCCTTTTATCCTCTTTAACCTCTCTTCTCCTCCTATTCTCCCTTTCCCCCTTCTCACCTTCCTTATCCTTTAGTTTTTCTCCTCTACCTCCCATTCGCTCTCTTACTCTTCCTCCTTCCTTCCCTCTCCCCCCTCCCTCACACCAATCACCACCACTTCCCGTAGACACCTTTAAAAACCCGGCTGAACGTGACCTCCCGGCTCACCTGCCCTCACCTGGGAACACAATCTATGACAACAGTTTCTTCCTATAGCGAAAAGTTATAGCACATCTGGGGTCTAATTGGGCGTGAGTTTTGACAAGGATTAGGTTAGGTTAGGTTAGTTTAGGTTAGGTTAGGTTAGGTTAGGTTAGGCAGGAAGGAAGACCTCAGTCACACATATTTTATATCATAGAGATAATAACACTCCACTGCTTCGCGACACAGTTATTAAGAAGACATATGTTTATAATCACCAGCAGCCGGACACGTCTTCCTGCAGCCATAACACAGCCATCATCAATAACACATTGAACGAGTCTCCCACGTTCACCTCCTGGGGTAAAAACTAACTCTTAACAGGAGACTGAGCAGGAAACGTATTTCTTTGGTGCATAGTTTCTGAAACAACGTCTGACCCTCAAACTTTATTGATCAGTTCATCGACGTATCGTAATATGGACTCGTGTAAAGTGAAATGGTCAGGACTGTAGACTCGTGGTTGGCACTGTACTCAACCACCTTCACTCTCTCTCATCTGTGGAGTTAAGTGCCCATTCACAGGTGGGGGGGGGGGGGGGGGTTGGTTAAGACGCCAACTATCCACACCCAGAAGGCAAGAGCTTGTTCAGTTTTTTTAGTTGTCTTCTTCTTCATCTCTTTTTTTTTTCTTACAATCAATTATCAATTATCTCCACTCCTTCAATCTCACAGAAATTAATATGAAATACCACCCAGACCCTTTTTTTATATTGGTAGGTAAGGTAAGGTAAGGCAAGGTAAGGTAAGGTTAGGTTAGGTTAGGTTAGGTTAGGTTAGGTTAGGTAAGGCAAGGCAAGGTAAGGTTAGGTTAGGTTAGGTAAGGTTAGGTTAGGTTAGGTAAGGTAAGGCAAGGCAAGGTAAGGTTAGGCAAGGTAAGGTAAGGTAAGGCAAGGCAAGGTAAGGTAAGGTAAGGTAAGACAAGGCAAGGTAAGGTAAGGTTAGGCAAGGTAAGGTAAGGCAAGGCAAGGTTAGGTTAGATAAGGTAAGGTAAGGCAAGGTAAGGTAAGGTTAGGTAAGGCAAGGTAAGGCAAGGTTAGGTTAGGTAAGGTAAGGTAAGGTAAGGTAAGGCAAGGTAAGGCAAGGTAAGATAAGGTTAGGTAAGGTAAGGTAAGGCAAGGTAAGGTAAGGTTAGGTAAGGCAAGGCAAGGCAAGGTAAGGTAAGGTAAGGTAAGGTAAGGCAAGGCAAGGCAAGGTTAGGTTAGGTTAGGTAAGGTAAGGTAAGGTTAGGCAAGGTAAGGTAAGGTAAGGTAAGGTAAGGCAAGGTAAGATAAGGGGTAAGGTAAGGCAAGGTAAGGTAAGGTTAGGTAAGGTTAGGTTAGACAAAACGGAAGGCAAACAATGGATGATAAACAAAGGCTAGAGGACAAACAACTCAGGATAAACAGAGAAAGACAGTCAATGCTACAGGATACAACGTCACAATCCCAAGGCAACTCCACCCAGGCACAGAATACGCCCATTACTCTAATGTCCCCACCCACGCCCACACTAACCCCTCCCCTACACGTCAGCCCATATTCACTGACACACCTACTACTCCCACACTCCCACGCCCACTACACCCACACACCACGCCCGCTTCCTTCTTGATGCTCATCCCACACCCCACTTGAACACAATGCCACGCCAACACCCATACCAAAATCCCACGCCCACACCAATGCCTATATCCAAAACACTGACATCAAACGCCCATGAGTATTACGCCCACAAACACACGCTACGTTTCCCAAGATAGGAGGGCGTAGGAGGAGGAGGAGAGCCGCCCACCTGGCCTTCCTTGGTGATGGAGAGGAGGAGGGTAGTAGTGGACCTTGGTCATTTAAGGGGGGGTTTACGGGGCGTGCTTACCACAGTGGCGTGAGTGTAAGGCCGCTCTAGTTCCGGGTCTTACACAGGTGAGGAGAGGGAGAGAAGGGGAGGGAGAGACAGGGTTGAGGGAGGGGGGAATGGAAAGGGGGAGGTCCAGGGAGGGAGGGATGGAGATTAACGGGGATGGAGGATTTAAGTATGGAAGGGGATTGAGGGAGGGAGGGAGTGGCTGGAGGGGGAGTGAGGGAGGTAGAGATCGGTGAGATGATGATATAGGTGGAGTGAGGGGGAAGATGTAAGGCTGGGGGTTGAGGAGATAAGGGGAGGGAGGGTATGAAGGAGGGGTGGAGGTGGGAGTAAGGGAGGGAGGATGAGGATAAGGAAGGAAGAAAGGGAGAAAAAGGGGGGAGAGAAGGAAGAGGAGAAGAGGGGAGAGAAGGAAGAGGAGAAGAGGTGAGAGACGAGGCCAGAAGTAAGGGAAGGTGTTGGTCAAGTTTTGTGTGTGTGTGTGTGTGTGTGTGTGTGTGTGTGTGAACAAGTATTTAAGGAGAGCCAAAATACGCACTGTATAGGCCTATGGTGGAGAGTGAATGTAAAAAAAAAAAATCTTAGGCCATACGACCATGATGTAAATGTTCCTGAATTGTTGAAAGCGACTGTGTTAGTGATGAGACATATACGGATACCACTAATGAGACATATCCGGACACCAGTACGGATATATCGGCGACGTAGAAGCTCTTGCCGGAGTAGTCTGACACTGTAAATAATTGGCTAGAGTATTTACATGAAGTAATGAGCGAAGATACTTAATGTTCAGGTAGCTTTTGTGTGTGTGTGTGTGTGTGTGTGTGTGTGTGTGTGTGTGTAATAATGACCTCAACAGACTGAAACACTAAAATAATAATAATAATAATGATAATAATAATAATAATAATAAAAATAATAATAATAATAATAATAATAATAATAATAATAATAATAATAATAATAATAAACAAAACAGCCCAATGATGTGATGTTAGCTACTGTACCTGAGGAACTGAATTACCTGTTCAAGACGACCCACCACCTAACCCTGAAGACGACCCACCACCTAACCCTGAAGACGACCCACCACCTAACCCTGAAGACGACCCACCCACTTTAACCCTGAAGACGACCCACCCACTCTAACCCTGAAGACGACCCACCCACTTTAACCCTGAAGACGACCCACCACCTAACCCTGAAGACGACCCACCACCCAACCCTGAAGACGACCCACCCACTCTAACCCTCCTCCTGATAGCTGCTGCCAGTCCCTCTTGGCCCCGTCCATCCGTGTGGCAGTAATCGCGGGCGTGTTGACCATGTGGGCGTGTAGGACAAGGAAGGTGGGTGGGCGTGACCTCGCGGGAGAGTGCTTGGTAACAACTGGGGCGTTCAGGATGACTGGGAAGGATGCAGGTGGGTGGGGAGGGCAGTAGTGCTTCTGCTGGTGTGTGGGGAGATTAGTGTGTGTGTGTGTGTGTGTGTGTGTGTGTGTGTGTGTGTGTGTGTGTGTGTGTGTGTGTGTAAACAGAAACCTACATCATATTTTTTTCGATCCATATCAACAAGTTCTTTCCCTATGGTGCAATGTTAACAGTTTCCCCCCCCCCCCTCTCTCTCTCTCTCTCTCTCTCTCTCTCTCTCTCTCTCTCTCTCTTACGTCTTCTCTCACAACTGCTGGAATAGAATCTTACACCCCCTTAAGGTACACACACACACACAGGTACACACGCCCCACCAGGTACACCCCCTAAGGTACACACACACACAGGTACACACGCCCCACCAGGTACACCCCCTAAGGTACACACACACACAGGTACACACGCCCCAACAGGTATTCAACCACAGGTATTCAACACAGGTATACACAGGAGACTAACACACCGTATCTTATTATTATTATTGTACACACACATAACCACAGACACTTTATTCCCAGAAAAAATATAAAATAAATAAAACTCAAGAATAAAACCCAGGAGTCGTATTTAGTTTACTATTTAAGCTCCCCGTAACCAAGGCGATTCTCCCCGTATTTCTCAAAACACTCTTGAGGACGAAGGGTTTGTGTCCGCCCACCCGCCTGTACACCCACCTGCCCGCCCGCCCTGACTGTTTTGCCGGGTGGGGTGTGGGAGCGTGAGGGCTGAGTTGGAACTAATTAGATTAAGGTTTAGGGTGAGGGAGGTGGATGGACTTCTTCAGCTGTTAGTTAATGGTTGACCAGAGCTCCTGAGTCCACCTGAGTAACCTGAGAGCTCTGGTTGCTGCTGCTGTTGTTATCAATCTTGGTGGAATTACTCTTAGTTGCGTTACGGGTCTTACCTATCGTTAACCTTGGTTCAGTTACTGGTATTTTTAATATCGGTTGAGTTATTCTTAACCTAACCTAACCTAACCACACCCCAAATACCCTCTAACGCTACACTACACCCACAGACACACCCAGTTATGGAAGACCCTGGTGTAGGTGAGGGCCTCTGAAGGTGTACAACATATAAGAGTAGGTAGGTAGGTAGGGCCCTGCAGCAGCCTTGGGTGGAGCCGCCCCTTGCCGCGCTCATCTCGATCAAGGAATGCACACACAGCTGTTCCTATCAGAGGTCCGGGAACGGTATATAAATAAAAAATAAAAATAAAATTATCTCTATTGGTTCCTAAGACATTAATAAACTCTAGCTGGTGAATGAATAAACTACAGACTAGTATAGATATAAATAAAGAACTTGGTATTTAAGTGTGAAAATAAATAGCAAGGTTAAATAGACATCGCTGACGCCTCAAATGTCAACAAGAATCAAAAGGAATCTGTGTATAATCTTATCACTGGTAAGAGAGAAAATAGAAGCTACGACGCCATTACATTTTCTTACGATATAGATACATTTATATACACTACCGCTATATGTAAAGGAGAGCTCCATTAAACGCCATAAAATAAATAAATATATAAAGGTAATCTGGGTATCGCCATTAAACTAGATTGACATGCACTTGAATAAATAAATCCTCCTTTAACTAAAACACTTCCAGTCAAGTCAGGTCAGGTAGGGATTCAGGTGTTGAACCCTAACCTAACCCTTCTCCCCCTTCCCTTAAAAAAATATGGAAACAATAAATGGTTGCCACACACACACACACACACACACACACACACACATTACAAAACAGCTACCATAAAAATTCCTCATACTCACTGACCTGCAACTACTGAGGTCGTATGTCTGTCACTACGAGGAGTCTAATCCCTTAACTTAACCTAACCTAACCTAATCTAACCTAATCTAATCTAACCTAGCCTAACCTAATCCCTTTACCTGTACGCTAAAAACGATCCACCAGTCAGTAAGAGACCCTGATAAACAAACGCACCTGATTGGCTAAGAGGGACACGTTCATTCGGCCACATTGAGGAACGTTGACATATTTAAAAAACGTTTAGATATAATTTAAAACGTTCTATTATATTTAGAAACGTTTAGACATAATTTAAAACGTTCTATTATATTTGGAAACGTTTAGACATAATTAGACACATTGAGATGGATTTAGAAAAGTTTAGCCACAATTTAAAATGTTCAACCATATTTAGAAACGTTTAGTCGTATTGAAAATGCAATACTGAAAAAACACACACAAATAATCATTACAAAAACAGACCGACAGACTAACGGAGGTGACAGGCTGAGTTGCAAGTGCCCCTTTCTCAATATTGTTTACACACCTTCATTTGTCTCCATTTTTCTCTAGTATGGTAGCGTAAAGGACGATTAGAATACTGGGAAAAAAAAAGTCGAATACCAAAATACTATGACTATTTGAATAATTAAGTAGCTCCTATTAATAAAGAAGAAATACTAGAAATAATAGTCTGTTTACATCATATTCTTGTTCAGTATAGAGATCAGTCACGGTAACGCTTGCTAGTCTTGTCCTTACTTCCAGGATACTAAGAGAACCTGACTATACAACCTTGAAGGAGTCACCACACACACACACACACACACACACACACACACACACTATATACATACAAAGCTTTGAGCGTATAGTTTTACCTTGGACATGGTGGGTGGGGGGGGGGGGGGGGTGGGAGGGCAGAAGGAGGGAGGCTGGGGTCTTTTAGTTACGCCATCAGGGCCTTCTACCGTGACTCTAGCCTTGGTCACTATACAGCACCTACAGGAGTCTGATCACCACCCATCTAGATACTGTGACTTTAACACCTTCGTCAGTAGTAAAGAAATAAATTAAAATCCTTCAGATCATGCAGGTATAATCAGCTTATCGTAGGGTTAAAAAAATTAGTTTCACATCATCTCTGAGCCTTGGTGGGTTACGTGTCACACTATGGAGCCCTGAATTGACCCCGTGTCACACTATGGAGCCCTGAATTGACCCCGTGTCACACTATGGAGCCCTGAATTGACCCCGTGTCACACTATGGAGCCCTGAATTGACCCCGTGTCACACTATGGAGCCCTGAATTGACCCTCTGATACAGCTCTGTTTTTCATTATCTATATCTGAAACTAACTGCCAGAGTGTTGATTAAATTGATGCCACAGTCAGGGAGGTACAGTTAGTAATAGGGTAAAGCCATCAGTGGAGAGAGGCAGAACCTATACACAAAGACAGAGCCCTTAATAAAAACAGAGCTACAAGAGCCTCAACAGACAGAAAAGATAATATAGAGCCCTAACAGAGCCCCTAATAGATAAGAGATGTAAAAGATAAACAATCACAGAGAGAGAGAGAGAGAGAGAGAGAGAGAGAGAGAGTGCTCGTCAGGAGGCACAATGACCACCCACAAGACAGACCACCACCATCACGTCTCCCCCTAAAAAAAAAACCCCTCCTTCGGTTCCTTCGTTTCCTTCACAGATTAAAAAAAGGACACGTAGGGACACCTGGTCCTGAATGCTATAATGATCCCCTAAGACACTTAAAAGGTCACACAGCAAGAAAGGGACACCAGTAGGGCGGCCCTTAGGGATGATGAAATGGTGGTCAGTAGAACAGTGAGGACGTGGTGATGTGGGGGTCTCTCTCTCTCTCTCTCCACAGGTCGTGATGAAACAGAATGAGAACGGTTTTGTGGGTACCCTGGAAGCCCCTCTCCCGCTCATGACGCGAATATGATGAGAAGACGGTGTGTGTGTGTGTGTGTGTGTGTGTGTGTGTGTGTGTGTGTGTGTGTAAGAGAGGTTGCATAAGTGGTTGTGGGAATTTCCTGTTTTTCTCTCGTTCTTCAAAACGCACACACACACATATACACGCACACACACACGGGAGCAATTTGCACACACCATCAATCAGTTACCTTCAGGTTAGGTTAGGTTAGGTTGGCTCTCGAAGGCACCTCATAAAAACTGTTACCTCTTATAATTGTTAAATATCACGGTACAAGAACAGGGAAAAATATATGACAAGGGAAAAAATATATCCTGCGTTTAAGGAAATTTACTCTGTCTAGCGGAGTGAGTAAGACTTAGCAAGTCCTCGAGGAAGCTGAGAACAATACAGAGTTTTAGACCACCAAGAGGACGAAAAGTTATACCTCCTGGGTGGTGGTGGTAGTGGTGGTCATGGTGGTAGTGATGATAGTGGTGGTAGTGATGATAGTGGTGGTGGTGGTGATAGTGGTGGTGGTGGTGATAGTGATGGTGGTGGTGGTAGTGATGATAGTAGTGGTGGTGGTGGTAGTGGTGGTCATGGTGGTAGTGATGATAGTAGTGGTGGTGGTGATAGTGGTGGTGGTGATAGTGGTGGTGGTGGTGATAGTGATGATAGTAGTGATGGTGGTGATAGTGCTGGTGGTGGTGGTGAAGGAGGAGGTAATGGTAGAGGAGGAGGAGGAGGAGGAGGCCAGGGCGGAGACGTGACCACAGGGAGGACCTGATGAACCCTGGGCCGTGGGAGGTCTCCTGTTGGTCACCAAATGTGGCCTGTGGGGATCCTAGTGGGGGGGGGGGGGGGTGGTGGTCATGATTGGGTCCTAGTGGGGGGGTTCTAATGGGGTCTTGGTGGGGTCTTGGTTGGGTCCTAGTGGGGGTCCTGATGGAGTCCTAATGAGGGTCCTAGTCCTACTGGTGGACCTGAACGTAGAGATATGTGTAACAGTCTCACGTCATCACTGTAGTCGTGACTAACCTTATGGGCCCCTGTCCTAACCTAACCTAACCAAATCCCAATGGACCTTAATCCTCCTTTGTTCCCAATCCCCGTGGTTTGGTTAGGTTAGGCTAGGTTATATTACACATAAATTTACGTCAGGGCCTGTTAAGATTAAGGCCCCATTTACCCAGCAGAATAATGTGAGTTCCTGACAGCCCTGAGGATAACACCAAAAAAATCTTGTAACCTTAGAATGCTGTTTGTGGCGTTACTAAGGCGAGTGAGGGAGGGTCCGGGTGTCATAGCGTTACAATAGTGTTTTGGGGAGATATTTTAGTTACCGAGCGTGACACATTCAAGGCAAGGACGAACACAATACCAACCTGTGTGTGTCAGGGAATGTGATTTTTTTTTTCTTTCTATTAGTATATTAGTTTAGGTTTGATTGAGGTTAGGTTAGGTTAGGTTAGGTTTCGATTGAGATAGGTTAAGAGAGATTTAATGTCAGATTAGATTAAACTCACCATTGGTTTTTGCTATACTAAGATATTTATTTTTTTTTTTTAGTATTTATATATATGTTTTTCTTTTCTTTTTATCAGGGAATTTCTGACGAAGATAAAATAAAAATAAAAATATTCGCGTCACGGAACATTAAGGTTACACGGGCGTGACACAACAGACAGTGACGCTCCTTACAGTGTTGCCAGATGGTGTGCTGGACCATGGATGTTCACAGTGTGCGGACCAAATGGAACAAGTACTGATTTTCCTTCCCTCTTCAAATGGCCCAAACCTAACCTTTAGCCTTAACTAACCTAACCTAACCTTAAGCTTTAAATAACCTAACATAACCTTAAGCCTTAACTAACCTAACCAAACCTAACCTTTACCCTTAACTAACCTAACCTAACCTAACACCTGGGGCTCCTTAGAACAAAGCTCCGTTAAGACTGGGGCCTAACCGAACTGGAGTCCCTTATAACTTGAATCCATTAAGATACGAGTCTGTGAGAACCTGAATCCACCAAAAACTGGGGTCTAACAGGACTGGTACCTATAAAACTGGGGTCTAACAGGACTGGGGCCCATAAAACTGGGATCTAACAGGATTGGGGCCCATAAAACTGGGGTCTAACAGGACTGGGGCCCATAAAACTGGGGTCTAACAAGACTGGGGCCCATAAAACTGGGGTCTAACAGGACTGGGGCCCACCTGGTCAGTCAGCGTGTACAGTAAAGCAGGAGCAGCAGAGGCCCGTGAGGCGGCAGGTCATGCGTGACTGCGCCCTGGGAGGCTGCTTTTACGACCTACCATGGGCGTGGTCACCTGATGGGCGTGGTCACCTTATGGGAAGGGTCACCTGAGGGGCGAGGTCACCTGAGGGGCGGGGTCACCTGAGGGGCGGGGTCACCTGATAGGCGGGGTCACCAGATGGGCAGGGTCACCAGATAGGCGGGGTCACCTAATGGGCAGAGTCACCTGATGGGAAGGGTCACCTGAGGGGCTGAGTTACCTGATGGGTGGGTCACCTAATGGGCGGAGTCACCTAATGGGCGAGGTCACCTGATGGGCGGGGTCACCTGAGGGGCGGGATCACCTAATGGGCGTTGTCACCTGATGGGCGTGGTCACCCGAAGGGAAGGGTCACCTGAGGGGCGGGGTCACCTGATGGGCTGGGTCACCTCATGGAAAAGTCAGGAAATGGGCGGGGTCAGGCAATGGGCGGGGTCAGGTAATGGGCGGGGTCAGGCAATGGGCGGGGTGAAGCAGCCGGTCACAGGTTCTAGGTCACAGGCTGAGCCATGATGCCCAGGTAATGGAAGGTGGGCAGGTGAAGGGGGTACTGTGATGCGAGGAAGGGAAGGGGGGATAGGGAGGGGGGAGGTAGGAAGGGAGGGGGGGTAGGGAGGGAGAGTGGGTGGGGTGTGGAGCAGATGGGTGGTGGCGAGTGGGCGTGAGGTGGGGGAGGGGGGGGGAAGAGGCGTGAAGTGGATAGTGGAGAGGTGTGGGCGTGGGTGACAGAAGTTGGTGGAAGAAACGACAGAGGTGGAAGGGTGGTGGAGGTGGAGGAGGAACGAAGCAGGTGGACTGAGGTGTGTAGGCATGTGGTGGGGAGCTGGGAGGGGGGGGGTGAGCAGGTGGGCGTGGATGGGAGGGCGTGGAGGGGGACGTGTGTAGAGGAGGGGTAGGGGACACAAGGACACGGACAGGTTACGGACGCTGGTATGTCTTGGATGCTGAAGGTCAGAGATTTATCACAAGTGCATTACGTGTGTGGGCGTGGTCAGGGGGTGGGTGTGTGGGCGTAACCAGGGGGAGGGGGTGGTGGGTGGGGGGAAGGAAGGTCAATGTTAAGGAAATACCACAAGGTAACTCAATTAACTTAACCTATCTTAATAATAATAATAATAATAATAGTAATAATAATAATAAATAATAATAATAATAATAATAATAATAATAATAATTTCACTGTCCTGTTAATCGATTTTTTAACGCTAAGTATATATTTGGTGTCAGAGATTGTGACATAATGAGGAAGAGGGGGAGAGAAGGGGGAGGGGAGGGGGAGAGGGAAGAGGGGGAGGGGGAGGAGGGGAGGGGGAGAGGGAAGAGGGGGAGGGGAGGGGGAGAAGGAAGAGGGGGGGGAGGGGAGGGGGAGGAGGAAGAGGAGAAAGGAGAAGAGGGGGGAAGTGTGAGAAGGAGGGTGATGATAGGGAGGGGGAAGAGAGAGGGGGAAAGGGGAAGGAGGAGAAGGAGGGATGAAGGAATGAGATGGGGATGGAGGAGGAGGAGGGGGGGGAGGTACAGGGGCCAACAGGTACACCATATTCTCGTCTCAGCTGGACTTCCCGTGTACGACCTCGTATATAACACTATATTGCCCCGGTTATGATCCGTCTAGGGGGGGGGGGAATGGAAGGGGGGATGACGGGGAAGGGTCGTACCAATAAACAGTTTCTTTTAATATCAACCTTTCGATACGAATTTACTTATGACAATTTTCCATTCCTTTTTTTCCATAACCTAACCTAACCTAACCTAACCTATAACCAACGAAACCCAAACGTATTCCAGATATTAATTGGAATTTTGTCACAGGTAGAAATCACAGTCCAGATTCGATACTAGTACTGTATTTCTATGTAATTTTACCTGTATTTTAGGAGTTCATAAGGTGATAATCATCTCGACAGGTAAATCGTCATAACACAGGTATTCAATTTATTTCTGGGTCAAGTCCACCTGAGTATATGTTTAAGCTTTAGCAATTGATTTTATTTTCTCCAACTTTTAATTAATTGCTAAAATAGGTTTATTATATTGTGTGTTAAGTGTAGAGGAGTGTGTTAAGTGTAGAGGAGTGTGTTAAGTGTGAAGGAGTGTGTTAAGTGTTAGTAAGTTTGTTAGATCTCTGAGTGTGTTCAGTAGGTGTGAATGCCTCGAGTGTGTTCAATAATAAGTCCTGAACACCGGGTTACTTTAGAAAAAAACTGTGAACCCTTCAATGTGTTCACAAGACCCCGGGGCTGGTGTTCACAAGGCCCCGGGGCTGGTGTTCACAAGTCCCTGAGGCTGGTGTTCACAAGTCCCTGAGGCTGGTGTTCACAAGGCCCCGGGTGGTGTTCACAAGGCCCCGGGGCTGGTGTTCACAAGTCCCTGAGGCTGGTGTTCACAAGGCCCCGGGGCTGGTGTTCACAAGTCCCTGAGGCTGGTGTTCACAAGTCCCTGAGGCTGGTGTTCACAAGGCCCCGAGGCTGGTGTTCACAAGGCCCCGGGGCTGGTGTTCACAAGTCCCTGAGGCAGTGTTCAGAATAAGGTCGCCGTCAGCCTTCGGTCGGTATTAATGAAGCCGCTAGAATGCCCGGGTGTGTTCCACGTTTCCCAAGACGCTAACCCTGAATCCATAATGTACCCCTCTGCTTCACCTGGGGGTCCTGACACTATATTTAGCCTCCAATATGCCTCCTAAACTTGGCGTTGCCGACACACACTCACACTTGAGAACCATCGCGTCACGGAGGGGGCAAGAGAGTGCCACGCCACCACCGTCCTGAGAGATGGGAGTAACGCAGGTCGCCAAGGGGAGTGACTGCCGTGTAGGTAGGGGAAGTGTGAGTCCCTGAGGGTGTTGTGGAGTGCCCTTAAGTGACAGGTTGTAGCTCACACGTATGGTTGTACGAGTGTTTCCCCCGCTGATTGAGTATTCCGAGAGCCCTCCATGTCTGTGGTGATGTCTCATCCACCTAGCTCTCCCTCCTTCACCGCTTCCCTCTCTCCCTCCCTACCCCCCTCTCTCCCTCATTCTCCCCCTCCCTACACCTCCCTCTCTCCCTCATTCTCCCCCTCCCTACCCTCCCTCCTTCTCCCCCTCCCTACCCCCTCTCTCCCTCATTCTCCCCCTCCCTACCCTCCCTCCTTCTCCCCCTCCCTACCCTTTCACCCCATCTTTGGGCTCACCAGCTGCCCAGCCTCTACACTTCCCAACCAACATTACTACTACTACTATCACAACAACCACCATTATCATCATCACCACCAACCACGATCTCTACAATCACTACCAACTACGATCCCTACACTCACTACCAACCACGACCCTCTACAATCACCACCAACCACGACCCCTACAATCACCACCAACCACGACCCCCTACAATCACCACCAACCACGACCCCCTACAATCACCACCAACCACGACCCCCAACCACAAAGATCTCCATAACACACTCATTGCATGCACACAATGCTAGACTCGAAAAACGTCACATACCAACATGCACCTCTGCTGTTAGTCTTGTGGGGGAAGGGGGGGGGGGTGACAAGAGACGGCTGGACAAGAACAGGGCAGAACTCACAAATACCCCCCTCCCTCTTCCCCCCCTCCAAGAAAATAAATATCACAATGAAATGGAAACGAAATATAAGCGAAGCAGTTTATGATGGTCGCTTTGGTGGGGTGGGGGAGGAAGAGGAGGGGGAAGGGGGGAGGGGAGGGGAAGAGGGGGAGGGGTAAAACACAATACATTATGTTAGAGAGAAATATAGCTTACGAAACATATATTGAGGAAATATACTGAACTTAAATGAATCTATACCAATAAAAGGACCCGATAAGAGAGTTTGAACCCATCTAATAAGGAACAATATTGATGCCTTCATGCCTAATACTTACCGGTTTGATTTATACACAACAGTAATTTAATTTACATAATATATTACCGGTAGTTACTGAGTTATTTATTAATGCCTTAACGGTATCATTTTACCCTATCTAATTTCCCTCATCATTCATACACTAACTGATATTATTAAAGGAGTTATGGTGTGTGATGTTGTGTGATGTTGCGTGTTTACTTATGGTGTGTGATGTTGTGTGTTTACTTATGGTGTGGTGACAATCCCTTACTGTACGGCCAACCAGTGGTACACAAACAAGGTTACTGGGTACACTTGTGGGTGTAAGTGTACGGTGAGTGGGTATACCTACGTAGGTGTGTAACACATTATGGCGGCAGTAAATGGGTGAACCTAGGTCGATTAAGTGTAGTTTGGGTACAGTGTGTAGGTGTACCTGGGCAGGTGAGAGTTTTATGGGTAGAAGGCGTGGGTGTACCTCAATCAGGAGGTCATCATCAGCCGTACCCAGCAGGAGGTTAGCCTCAGGTGTAACTAGATATAGTACCTGGACCAGGGATCACACACCTGGCCCTAGTGTCAGATCCAGGTATACTTTACAGGTACAGGTACAGTGGGCGGTACAGATCAGCTTAAGGTGTACTAGTGAGAGATGTAGTTAGGGGGGGGGGCGGCAGAGGTCAACCTTAGCACCAGGTCACAGGGTCACGGGGAGGCTCTAAGGCTCTCTAAGAGGCTTACGTCACAGGAGGGTCGACGCCCATCAGTAGCCAAGTCTGTCTAATCTGATTCCGACTTGAGCTTCTCGTCCCTGATGGCAATACGGATTTATTAATGTTTATTCTATAGTACATCACAAGACATACCTGTGTGTGTGTAGCGACAGTGGCACCCTCCCCCCTTCACTTCCCTCACCTGTAGAGTAAGTTAAAGTACTGTCTCTATAACCATTTACTACAGGAAGTCCCCGTCACTCCCCACCCCCCCCCACTCAAATGCGAACCAACGATCCTTAGGCTATGACTCGAGAGCTTTAACCACTCGACCACCGCACACCCATAACAATACCTCTTACACATATCACTAAATATAAAGTTACTCCCCTCGTGGTAATATAATCATTAATGAACCCAGTAAATTATCTTTCCGTGGTAATTTCGAGTCGATTTAATATCCGTAATTTGAATTCTATTTCCTTGACGGTCCAGAGTATTGAAAAACTTATTGGTTATTTCTCTAGGGTTAAGGATTATTTAGCCACGCGTAATTCACAATGCTATTAAACTACTCAACCTAACCTAACCCTTAAACGACTCAACCTAACCTAACCCTTAAACGACTCAACCTAACCTAACCCTTAAACGACTCAACCTAACCTAACCCTTAAACGACTCAACCTAACCTAACCCTTAAACGACTCAACCTAACCTAACCCAATTACACAAGTCTTCAGATACCGGAAAAAAATGGGAGGGGAACATGGAATAAAAAAAACACCGCGATCCACAAGCAGGAGATAACACTCGTAACGCAAAAATATATAGAAAATGCCACAAGTTTCCTCACCTGCGACATTACGAAGGGTTCACCACCGCATGACGACTCGTGTCCAAGCCGTGGGTGTGCATGGAACGAGAGAGGGGGTGGAGTGGGGGGAGGTGGGGGTGGTGGGGAGGGAAGGAGTGAGAGGTGCATGTAAGGGGAAGTGAGTTGAAGGGAGAGGGGGGGAGAGGGGAGTGAGGGGGGAGAGGGGGGAGGAAAGGGTGCACAGTATGGCAAGGAAAGAGGGAGGAATGCATTGGGGAGAGTAAGAGTGGAACAGAGAAAGGGAGGAAGAGAGGGAGACTGCATTAGAGGGGAGAGGGAGAGAGGGAGAGTGCAACAGAGAGGGAGCAACAGACAGAGGGGAGAGGGAGGGATGGAGGGAGGGAGGCAGAGGTGATATCACTCAGATCGTCACTATGAAGGCCGCAAAACCTTGATGCCGTCTGCGGTTTGTTTGCTCACTGTGTAGGCGGGCAAGCAGCAGGTGGTGGCAGGCGGCGGCAGGTGGTGTCAGGCGGCGGCTGGTGGTGGCAGGCGGCAGTTGGTGTCAGGCGGCTGGTGGTGGCAGGTGGCTGGTGGTGTCAGGCGGCAGGTGGTGTCAGGCGGCTGGTGGTGGCAGGTGGTGTCAGCGTGTGCAGTGTATGGATAAGAGGAGCTTAACAAATGACGAATAATAATAATAATAATAAAAGACTCGACAAAATAAGAGAGAGAGAGAGAGAGAGAGAGAGAGAGAGAGAGAGAGAGAGAGAGAGAGAGAGAGAGAGAGAGAGAGAGAGACGGTGGAGGGAAGAGGAAGATAGAATACCTCCACTGTCGGCACGGAACTCTAGTCATTAATTACCTGGATCGGACACGGCAGTCGACTGGGTACCGCGAGGAAGGAGAATCACCACCGTTATTCCTCACGCACGCCAGACGGGAAGAACGGACGGACGGGAAGGACGGACGGACGGGAAGGACGGACTGACGGAAGGAACGACGTTGGTACCATCTACTTGTAGGAAGGAACGACTCTACCAACAATTACAGTGACTTATTTTTTCTCTCTGTTGTTGTAAATTCGTAGATGATGTCACAGGTATAATAATAATAACACCTGTACCGACGTCAACAATGTAGGTGTGTGTGGCGCATATTATCCACAGGGGCATCACGTCATAGAGCCTCTTCAACGCCCGTTCTTACTCCATTAAATAATCACGTTTAAGCGTATTTCATCCCGTTTCGTGACCGTAAATTTCCCGCATGGCTATAATGACGGTGGGTGGTGGGGTGGGGTTGGGTAGAGGGGTGTGGTGGGGGGGGGCTTTCATCATCACCCCCTCCTTCCCCTTCCCCCTCTTAGTGACCAAGATAATGATATGGGACAAGTGGAATGCGAGGGAGGGGGGGAGGGGGGGAGGGGGGAGGGAGATGGTGAAGAATACCCCCCCACACACACTCGCTTATCGCTCTACAGGTGAATACTCGAATGAAATCATCATCCGTACAAGGTGGCAGACAGACTCATTTGGCGACCCTTTTCTTGTAGGTTTTTTGCTCGGCCCGGGGTCTATTCAGGGGCTGTTGAGGGCCCTGGAGCCTAACGCGAAAGGATGGCGGGATTATCGCCAGGATTGCCAAAAGGATATGAATATTAGCTTAATTACAACAGGAGATTTGATCAATGTTTACTGAACCGTGAGACGTCCACTTGTCTATTATAAGATGTTTATTGACGTATTTATTAGAACTTCTGCGGTCGAATGCCATCCCTAATAAGCCAACTGACTGCAGGAAAAAGAAGAGAGAAAGAGAGAGAGAGAGAGAGAGAGCAGTAGCCCACGGGATCCACATAGTGTTAAGTTCGTACGATAAAATATCCTCATAACTAGAGATAATATTAAACAACCTTAACTAACAAACTAACTAACTAACCAACCAACCAACCAACCGAGCAACCAACCCCGAATGGCACTAAGACTGTGTACTATAATTAACATACAGTCCCATAACCTCAATCAGTAGGAGAGAAATTTACCTTAAGAATCTTTGTGAATCTGTTACCTAAGCTCCCCACCCCCAAATCTCCCCCTCCTCTCCCCATCATCCTTCTCCTCCCTCCCCCACCCACCATCATCCCCCTCCTCCCCTCCTCCCTCCCCCATCACCCACCCAACCATTTTGCAGGAGTCTAAAAGCTGCCGACTTCAAAGCGATAACTGAATAGACTCTAATACCTATTGTGGTCCAGTAACGTGATCTATTTTAGGCCACAAATTTCGTACCCAAACCAGGAGGAGGGGGAGGGGGGGGGAGGTTATTGGGGAGGATGAGAGGAGAGAGGGAAGGAAGGGGAGGGGGAAGGGGGGGGGGGAGGGTATTTCTGCACGCGTGGTTGGCGCCATAGAGGGAGGGATTTTGCCTTAGTGGTCGGCAGAGTCACAACCACGGCGGCGAGTGTTTTGATACTGCAGTCAAGACCCACACTGATTACCGGACCTCTGCTAGTTGTCCCGCTATTTTATGTATTTAATGTTACTTTGGTCCACTATTTTATAAACTTAATCCCTTACTTTTGTCAACTATTTCAAAGAGTATTATAGTCTTTTAGTTACAGAGTCTTACAGCTCGTTACATAGTCTCAGTTATATAGTCTTATAGTCATTTTAAGCCATTTTAAACATGGTTAAATCTTTATAATACCTCAAGATTAACAAATACATTTATTAAGAGAATTTAGCTGTCGAATACTCTGAAGATTTGACCCAATTGATTCCACGGAGATTCCAATCCTGTATAGACTAAGTCCTTTAGATTCATAAGAGATTCCAATCCTTTGCAGACATTCCAATCCTGTATAAATCCTGTCCAATGGCTTTCCTATAGATTTCGATCCTTATTTAGTCCTGCAAAAGACTTATTTTTCCCTCCCACATCTGTCCCTTAAGAAAGTTGCCAAAGCTTATTATTATTATTATTATTATTATTATTATTATTATTATTATTTACAATTTACTAATGGAATAAACTCGGGTACTGAGGTGTCGTGTAATACTACTACTGCTACTAATAATAATAATAATAACAACAACAATAATAATAATTTAACAACATAAACCTCGACACCACTAACAACAACAACAACAACAACAACAACAACACAACACACCAAGAATAATGCGTAAATAAGCCAATCAACACACCTGCCTACCTTTCCTAACCCTTCCACTACCGAGGTGACATTAATATTCTCAGCATCGATTATTCTTTTTACCTAAGAGCCTTAATGACTGTCCAGGTAGGTATAATGAAGGGTCAATTAAATATACTACACTAATTAGGTCAACCAGCATGACCTCCTCTGTCGGCGGCTACCCACAAAGACCAACTTTCATACAGACTTTGTTTATTAAGTAGACAGGACATGCCATTTACTGTAACCCCTTTGACCACGACGCATTAACCCTTTCGAGGATAGTGATTTACAACCCTTTCAAGTGTGACGACTACCACCACGACGACCCCAACCACGACGACCACGGCTTTAAGAGTACGGTGACTTGAGCCTTCGAGTATGACTTTAGGAATAGTTTTTGAGTACCGATTTGTTACCCTTGAAGTGCTGGAATCTATAATTGAAATTTTGAGTACTATTGGTTCCCCCTTGAGTATGGTGATTTAACCCTTTGACTATGATGAATTAACCCCTTGAAGAATATGATGAATTAACCCCTTGAGTACGATCACCATACATACAATAACCCAACCCCAAGAGTACACAAAACTTAACCCCTTGAGTACACAACCTCCAGAGTACACAACATTAACCACTGGAACTACCGAATAGAATTATGATAACGGCACCTCTGTGATCTAACAAGCAGACGAGTATCGATAACCAGGCAGACCATTCCGTCATATATCCTTGGTTATCGCACACACCTGACGCCTCTGAGCTTGAGTATGATATATTAGCGCTAAGATATCGAATTGCGTGATCCATCAAGGCATGATTTACAAGCTTGATGATAACTTGAGTTAGCTGGTTAGAACTGCAGGAGTCAGCTATGTATCAGGCTAACAGAGAGAGCGATACTGGTGACTCACTGACTCACTCATCCTCCTCTACTTGGCGATGCTCAAGATAGCAAGAGTTTGGTAAGCGATGCACGGGATTGAGGTCAGTTTATGTATTTTATTTTGCGATACATACGGTCAGGGATACATACGGTCAGGGATACATACGGTCAGAGATACACACGGTCAGGGATACATACGGTCAGGAATACATACGGTCAGGAATACATACGGAGGCTACGTGGATACATCTCTTGCCTTCTGTCCAGGAACCCCCCCCCCCCTCCCCCCTCCCTCACCTAGCTGTCAATGGGTACCTAACTTTACAACTGAGGAAATGAACACAGTTGAGTGCAGTACAGACAAAAATGCTTCCTTACTAACACACACACACACACACACACACACAATGTACCCAACGATGAGGAGGTAGGTCACTTATCTACCAGCAAGCCCTAGAGGTCAAGAAGAGATCTAGTGACGTATCCTAACCTAACCCAACAGGTGAAAGCCGTTCATCTTACACAACACCTTAGGGGATAGTAACTGACCTTGTCTTTGTTATTTTTGTTGTTCTTGTTGTCTTTGTCTCCCTGGCCGACTTACCAACACTGTAAGTAAACAAAGACTTAATTTAGGATACAATATCAGTGGGTAATGTCAGGTTTGGACACACTTAACACTTATGGACTTATAACTATTATACTTAACACTAATGGACTTATAACTCTCTATTACACTTAACATTTATAGAACAGGTGTGGATATTTTTACAGAAACAGGTGTGGATATTCCTCCATAAACAGGTGTGGATATTTTTACATAAACAGGTGTGGATATTTCTACTCATCTTAACATTTCCGTTAATATTTACTTGTTGTCTTGGTAAGTTTTTCTATCACTTTCTATATTAATTAAGTTTTCTGTGCCACCCTGAGCCACCCCTAACCTAACCTAACCAAACCTAACCGAACCTAACCCTAACCTAACCAAACATAACACTCAGCAACTCATCCAGAACTCCAAATAACTCCCACCACCACTACCACCCCCACTACCACCACCACCACCACTACCCCCACCACCACCACCACTACCACTACGACCACCACCACCACCACTACCACCACCACTACACTATACAGTACAGAGTCTCAGGTGCCGCCGGCTTCTCACTACCCCAACCGTCTCATCATCCCCACAAACACTCATAGGATACTACAAACACCTCTTAGACACACACACGACACACACACACACACACACACACACACACCATATAAGTCGAGCTGAGAAAGTAACAGCCCCTTCGCTTTAGGAGTCCATTATTCGGCGCTGATGTTTACAATCTGAATGTCTTGACGTTGCACTAGTGGCCGATTTAAAAGGCACTGTTAGGGAGAGCCCGTCAACCGACCTGTGATTGGTTAGTTTAAGAGTACATGTCAGGCAGTTTCCTTATGAGTAAAGTTGATCTTCTAAAAATGTCTATTATTATTATTATTGGTTAGGTTAGGTACTGTCCCCAATATAAATAGGTTCAATTAGGTTAGGATAGGTTAGGTTAGGTTAGGTTAGGTACTGTCCCCAATATAAATAGGTTCGATTAGGTTAGGCTAGGTTAGGTTAGATTAGGTTAGGCTAGGTTAGGTTAGGTTAGGTTAGGTTAGGTACTGTCCCCAATATAAATAGGTTCGATTAGGTTACCTCGGAGCCTTACTAAACGTGGGACCCAATAGGACAAACAGTAATTAGGAACAACACCCAAAATAAACACACACACACGGATGAGTCTTTGGGGGTCTGTTTTAATGGTGTTTTATCAACTCTTTATCTCTCCCCACAACCTTTAACCTCCTCACTGTTGTTGTAAAGAAGAGAAAGAAGATAGATCCTTCTCCCTCCAGCCCCCCCACCCCTCCCCTCACCCCCCACCCCTCCCTCCAGCCCCCCCACCCCTCCCTCCAGCCCCCCCACCCCTCCCTCCAGCCCCCCACCCCTCCCTCCAGCCCCCCCACCCCTCCCTCCAGCCCCCCCACCCCTCCCTCCAGCCCCCCCACCCCTCCCTCCAGCCCCCACCCCTCCCTCCAGCCCCCCCACCCCTCCCTCCAGCCCCCCACCCCCTCCCTCCAGCCCCCCCACCCCTCCCCCAGCCCCCCACCCCTCCCTCCAGCCCCCCCACCCCTCCCTCCAGCCCCCCCCCACCCCTCCCTCCACACCCCCCACCCCTCCCTCCAGCCCCCCACCCCTCCCTCCAGCCCCCCACCCCTCCCTCCAGCCTCCCCCACCCCTCCCTCCAGCCCCCCCACCCCTCCCTCCAGCCCCCCCACCCCTCCCTCCAGCCCCCCACCCCTCCCTCCAGCCCCCCCACCCCTCCCTCCAGCCCCCCCACCCCTCCCTCCCGCCCCCCCCCCCCTCCCTCCAGCCTCCCCACCCCTCCCTCCAGCCCCCCCACCACCCCCCACACCTTCCCTCACCGTCTTCTCTCCCACAGTAAGAAATAGTTCAATATTTGTACACGGCGTCTCAGAAGATACCCAGAGTTTGAGTTTTACCTCGGAGAAAAAAGTAAACTAAGAAAACATTAGTTTGATCACCTTTGAGGCGTGATTTCCTCCCTCCATTCAATCTTCTCCTCCTCCTCTTCCTTCACTCCACCTTCCTCTCCTCCTCCTCCTTTTTCCTCGTCTGCCTCCTCCTCCTCTGCATCTTACTCCTCCTTCAACACCTCCTCCAACACTAGCACCACCACCTCCTTCTTCCCTCCCCCTCCCCCTTCCCCCCTCTTCCCCCACCTCCTCCTTTCTCTTCCTGCCTCTCTTGTTGACATGCCTACCGCTAGTCTCACAGCATCAAGTACACGTCTCTCTCTCTCTCTCTCTCTCTCTCTCTCTCTCTCTCTCTCTCTCTCTCTCTCTCTCTCACCTACTGTATCTCTTGGGTTAGGTTAAGTTATCTAGGTTAGGTTAGAGGAGGGGAGGTTAGGTTAGGGCAGGTTACAAAGTGTAGATGCAGGACACTAACACACACTATTCTCAGTACACAAGGAAGGCAGCGTGGCCGACACTACACTTGACCACCTTCACTTCTCAACTGTATATTCAGGTACACACACACACACACACACACACACACACATACAGGTAAGAGATAAATAACAACTACCCAGCCACGTGATCATTTAAAACTCATTCATGATACTGATGCCTAAGAACAATTTATCCAGGTAAATTCAGGTAATTATGGAGCTGATTAAGATTCATTAAGGTAAATTAGAGAAGAAAAAATGTAATCAAGTAACTTAACTGATTAAAATTTACGAAAGAATATTAAATGGCCGACTCAGATTTATTCAGTGTATTAGAAAAAAGATAAAGATTTATTGGAGTAAATTAGACAATGATAAAATATTTACTCAGGTGTGTTAATCAATCCACTTGGCTAATGCCGATAATTCCGATAATAATTATATAATCAGATAATAGCAAACCCAGAGTACTGTATTATAATCCTTAGGATAAATACCTAATAAAATAATTGCTCAAATTAATATCTAGATAATTACTTAAACACTTACGTCTAGCAAACCTCTTCAAAATAATTGCTGTGATAATCTCAAAATAAATCGTAGTCTTGGATTATATATAACAAATAATTATTTACCATACACATAATTAATTTAAAATACCTGGAACATCTGACAGATTATCGCGGCGATCATCTAATCTCCAAAAGACTCTTAGATTATAATCAAGAGGGACATAATCGCCTAAATATGTCAATAATTACTCAAACCACCGTCTAGATAATTACTTAATAGGTGGTTTGAGGGATCACTATTAGATTATCGCTGTGATAATCTCAAACAAGCAGTGATGTGGATTAACACCCCTCCCCCCCCCTTAACCTGGATTATATTATGCCCAGGTGATGATAATCGGGCGGACAATAATCCTCTTACGCTCCAGCCTCCCCCATCTACCTGGGCAATACACGTAAACAACACCTGTACCTTGCCATAAAAAAAGCCAACATAAACAAACAAAGAAACAAACGCACCCAAACTAACACAAACAAGATCTAAACAAACAAACAAATTCTCTCTCTCTCACACACACACACACACACACACACACACACACACACACACACACACACACAGTACACGTAACTCTGTACCTATATACAAAAGAAGAAATACATACAAAAATACTTATACATCCATACACTAATGACGATACAACTACACTAACTATACATTATACAGCCTACACAAGTATACGAACAAAATCTCACTTAAACCTTTAACAAAATCAGTATATTATTCTACCATTAAAAATCTATAGGTAGAAATATTATAGCTAGATATATCAATAACTCTTAACTTCTTTTTTTTTTTACACATATTTGATCTTCAAGTCACCTGCGTTACCTGTGTTACCTGCTTTACCAAACACGTAATTAAGTCAGGTGTCTGTTTTCCTTACTGTCTCCTCTATGTACTCTACCTTGTTCTCTGACTCGACATTTTCGTCTTTTTACATAAATCGCTTCAGCTACATTTCCTCAGTGGTTGAATTCTTTAAAAAAATAAAATAAAAAAAACTGCGCCTTAACAAAATTGGTCTTCAAGATATGCAAATCCTGAGAGACTCCCAGCTGGTAAACACTTCCCTCGATCCTCCTCCTTCTACTTCTCCTCTCTCTCTCTCTCTCTCTCTCTCAAGACCCGAGAGGGAGAGAGAGAGAACACTTCCATCGATCCTTCTCTCCCACAAGACCCAAGAGAGAGAGAGAGAGAGAGAGAGAGAGAGAGAGAGAGAGAGAGAACACTTCCCAACAACTCCTGCTAATAGAACATAACAATTCTTCAAGACAATTGGTCCCCAGACGCACCTAGAACTCTCAATCAACACAGGTACTGAATCAAATCCACAAATGAACCAGTCACTAACGGGAAGACAGATTAAAAAAATAAGACACGAAATCCTACCGAGAATCATTCCTGTAAAGAGAATTAAACAAAAAAAAGAACGAATGACCAAGAATAAATAAAAGAATTAAAAGAAGTCAAAGTCAAGGTGAAAAAAAAGAATGTTTCTGGTTATCGTCTTGGGACCCCTGAGGAGGGAGGGGAAGGTGGTGAGGGGAAAGGGGTGAGGGGAAGGGGGCCGTAACTAAGGCGATCATGATTTTATAATTTCCACCACGGTTCACTCTCCAAGCGCATGTCAACAAACCTGAGCCCCTTCCTTTCATATGGATATCACCCTGCACTCTCGCTACGGCATTCTGCACCGCTGAACTTGATCCAACTGACCTTTTAACTAGACACTTCTCTTACAAACGGCTGGTATTAGCTCACCACATAACACGAGGAGGATTGTTTAACATTTCTGGCCTGGAACGTCCACATCTAAGACCACAAGAAGGGAGAAAAGGCGAAAAAAAAAATTGACAAGGGGAAACTCAAATATTTACATTATACAAGGGTAACTGTCGCATCCCCCTGAACCACTACTACTATACAAGGAACAAGGACTAATTTCTCCTGCATTAAGCTCACGAGGAGTTAAAAAAAGATCCAGTAGTTTGTTTCATCTCCTCTCCTCCTTTACCTAATACGATTCGTTTTTATTTTCATTTTTCCTCATCGTAAGAAAACCTACACGATATCAAGGAGTTAATATTTGAGGAGATAATTTTTCCCTTCCAGCATGTGTTTGCTCTCTCTTCTGTTCCTGGTAAATGAGACCATATATAGCTCCTTACAGAAGCCCTTAGCTTTTATTACTCCTCCTCCCGCCGTGTACTGTGATACTGCCAGGTTAATTGTACACTGGCAACACCTCATTACACCTGGTATACCTTCAGACCAAACCCTGCTCCTCGATTTAATTTATTTTACCTTTTATCAACTAACATAAGGACTTAAATAATCAGATTAAAGAAAGAGAGAGAGAGTAATTATCACCATTCTCTCTTATATTTCCACTATCATTGTGGCCAAGCACGTCACTGCAGTCACTTAACGCCGTTCAATCATCATCATCATCATCATCATCATCATCATCATCGTCTCCTCCGTGTTCCTCCTCGTCTATCAACGCTTATATACGTCAACTAAACGCCCCCCCCCCTTTCTCCCTTCTCCCCTTAGTTTTAAAACAATAAACGTCAACACAAGCATCCATCCTCCATTATACCAACAACCCGTCACAATAATGGTCGCTAATTTCACTGCTTTTGACATCATCATCATTAATATCATCATCTCGGGCACTTTCACCATTATCCCCCAGACACTAATCACCCCTCAACTGTAGCAGGTATCAACACCTATCATCATTATTATCGTCAATATCATCAGGTGTTATCAGGTGTTATCAGGTGTTATCAGCGTCAACACAGGCTATCAGTATCACTCACACTTGAAGTATTATTATCTACTATATAAACGTCTGTACTCACTCCCCTCTTCTGGCTATCGTTATGAACATTATATCGTTAGTGTAAAGTATTTATTTCCGGTATTATTAAAGTCATATCGTCATTATGTCCGGTATTGTCAAAGTCATATCGTCGTCATGTTCGGTATTGTCAAAATCATATCGTCGTCATGTCCGGTATTGTCAAAGTCATATCGCTGTCATTTCCATCGCCCAAGAAATATCCCCAAATAACTTAGTCATCAACACCAAGAGAAATCATCATTACCAACATACTCTTGAGAATAAACAGCATCCATATGTCATCCATGTTTATGTTTTCATCCATATCCAAGCATCCTCCTCATCCACTTCAGCTTCGTCGTTCTTCTATCATCAACCTCGTCAATTACATCGTCCTCATTAACTTCTAGCCTCTATCCAACACATCATCCATCTATCCATCGTCCTCCTCTTCACCCTCATCTCCAACCATCCACCCCAGTCTCCTCCACCTCTTCCACCCTCCTCCTCCACCTCTCCACCCTCATCTCCACCCATCCATCACATCTTGACGACCCTCCACACCACCACTCATCTCCCTCTCTCACATCCTCCTCCTGTCTCCTCTTCCACATTTGTCCACAATAAGAACTAATTACCTCTCACCCTTCAGAATCTCTTCCCTTCCCTCCCATACCCTCTTCCAACGTCCCTTCCATCCTGCCTCTCTCTCTCTCCCCCAACTTCCTTCCCTCTCCTTTCCACCCTCCATCCCACCCCCCTCTCTCCATTCCTCCCTCCTCCCTTTGTGTCTTCAAGAAAATACAATGATAACCCACACGATGTAAGATGGTCGATTATCCTTCCTTATAAGCATCTACAGGTAACCCTTATGACTAATCTCACTTAAAGCCAGAGTGTTTGTGGTACTGACTTGTTTGTTTATTCTAAGGGAAGGGAAGAGCGTATGGCCGCTCCTGTTAAATGGACCCCAGTTTTAGTAGACCCCAGTTTTAATGGGGTTCTAGTACTATTATATCTTGTTCTGATGGTCACAAGTTATATAAAATAATAGGATATAGGGAAATTGTCTCAGTTCTAAATGGTTTCAGGGTTAATAGGCACCAATCATAATAGACCCAATTTCTAATGGGTTTCAGTCCTAAATCCCAATAGGCCTCAGTTCAAATAGGCTCAAAAACTAATAGGCGATATGCTTGACCTCACAATCAGGATTCGGGCTTACTCCTGATGGGCACCAATCCTAATGCGCTCTAATCAGGATGGCCCGATAGTCTATGGAAACATTAGGTTAGGTTAAGTTCTTTAAGCTCGGGTCTATGGGGACTGTGACCCACTATAAGTATCACTTGGGCCCTATTAGGACTAGGGCCCACTAAGACAGGGGCCCACTAGGACTAGGGCCCTCTTAGAACTGAACCCCATTATATCTGGTAGATTAAATTAAGTGAGGATAGGTTTGGGGCCTATTAGGACTGACTGGGGCCCATTAGGAAAAGGGGGGGGGGGTCCATTTAACCTGCAGCCGACCAACCGTGATAATATATTCCTCAACAGTTACCAACAGGATGACGTCAGCAGAAACAGAGACGTTTAGCCTCACCAAAGTAGTTAGTTAAAGAAATGGTCAATACTGGCTGAGGATTAGTCACTGAGGAGGAGGTGAAGGAGGGGGTGAAGGCGGGGGTGGAGGACGTGGAGGAGGAGGAGAATGTGAAAGAGGAGGA
This sequence comes from Homarus gammarus, assembly GCA_958450375.1. Taxonomy (NCBI): domain Eukaryota; kingdom Metazoa; phylum Arthropoda; class Malacostraca; order Decapoda; family Nephropidae; genus Homarus; species Homarus gammarus. Next base: position 336,319 of record CAUDMG010003340.1, read on the forward strand.
TGTGGAGGAGGAGGTGAAGGAGGAGGATGTGGAGGAGGATGTGAAGGAGGAGGATGTGGAGGAGGATGTGAAGGAGGAGGACGTGGAGGAGGAGGAGGATGTGGAGGAGGATGTGAAGGAGGAGGATGTGGAGGAGGATGTGAAGGAAGAGGACGTGGAGGAGGAGGAGGATGTGGAGGACGTGGAGGAGGTGGAGGATGTGGAGGAGGACGTGGAGAAGGAGGTGGGGAAGGAGGTGGTGGTGAAAAGAAAAACGTATTAGGGAGGTGAGGAATAGCAGATAATGGAAAGGTAGAAGGAAGAGAAGGAGGAATAAACAAAAACAAAGTGAAAAGAATGCGTTTTGGGGCAGTGAAGGAGGGAGGAGTGAGGTAGGAGTAGTGAGAAGGATGGGTGGGGAGAGAGAGAGAGAGAGAGAGAGAGAGAGAGAGAGAGAGAGAGAGAGACTTGGGATTCACCACCGTGACTTATGACGCACACGAGAGCATGGTGTGTGTGTGTGTGTGTGTGTGTGTGTGTTTACCTGGCCACATGTACAGGTATATGGACCCTCATTACAACACACAGGTGGAAGTTAAGTCACCCGCTGCGTTGATGTAGAAATAATAATATTTTTTTCTCTACGTCACAAAGTCAATAATCATGTAAGGTATTAAACTGTTAGCTATCACTGGGAGGGGAGGTCAGTTCAGTCTAGGTTCTGCCAGTTAATGATTGAGAGACCGTCAATCAACTCAGTACCAATCACGTATATAGAGCTGCTGCCGACAGTCTGTGTACAGTTAAACAGTCTATTATGCCCTCAGTCTTTGTAAATCATGACAGTCTATAAGTAACTAAAAATATAAATCAGTAAATTAATAAATAAAGTCGAATATCTATCCACCTTTATTTGAAGACTTACAATTCCAAGACCTAGATGGCAGCACAGGACTGTAAACAACACGAACTGACCCACCATTCCCGTCAATAACATCAGGTCAGGTGTAGTTGGGGGTCTAATTAAGAACACTAGGGAGCCTACCTGAGCCACTTACTAACATCATCATCCACGTCTCCCTCACACACTCTCTGATTTCCAAAGGGCCACCCACAGGAGACGCAGAAGGCACCACAGAAGGCACCTGTGGCGTCAAATACCATCAAACTCACATCTCCAGACACACCTGAATCATGGAACACAACACACACATTATCCTTCAGGTTATATGACTCGTTTGTTCGTTATAATAGACCGTAATGGTAGTAGTTAACTATAGTGGTGAGCTGTTACGTCCTTCACATCTCATCTGAAGAGAGAGAGAGAGAGAGAGAGAGAGAGAGAGAGAGAGAGAGAGAGAGAGAGAGAGAGAGAGAGTGCTTGACGTCTTCCTCTCTTACACCGAGTAACAATGAGCAAAGACTTGATATGTGTGTGTGTCTGTGTATGCTCTCTCTCTCTCTCTCTCTCTCTCTCTCTCTCTCTCTCTCTCTCTCTCCTCGCCATGGCACAAGCCCATAGGTCCATAATTTACGACACACCGACAGCCACACTGGACGAGGTACGAGATATGAGTTCAAGATATGTTTCATTAGCGCTTGTATGGCCTGTTATTACCCCGGGCCTCTTGTGCTGCCGTACGTGAGAAGCGAGGCGAACTGTGGGGTCTCTCTCTCTCTCTCTCTCTCTCTCTCTCTCTCTCTCTCTCTCTCTCTCTCTCTCTCTAGTGGGGTTGGGTAGGGTGAGATGGGTGGAGGTTGGAGGTGGGAGGGGGAGTTTTTCCTAGTTAACTTGACACTAGTAAATCTTGGTCCCATATGCATACTATTAACGTCTCCTGTACACACACACACACACACACACACACACACACACACACTCAACACTAATAAAATCGTTATAATGGGCTTCTTAACTCACTCAAGAATCTATTATTAAACATATTCTTAAAAAAAGTTGTTATAGAAACTCATAACTCTGACCTAATAAACGGAGCTTAATAAACCCCTAAGACTGAAGCATCACAAGACAAACCAATAACACCAGAGAAGAGATTTTTGTTAAAGGTACAGGACTAAAAAAAAAAAATTGGGGGCCGAAAACCAGTGACCACACAACAAGCAAAATCCGGTGAAAATAACTGCATATCATACCCTTGAAATCCATTACCTTAATCCTCGCGAATTCTGGAGACATTATCATAACACTTTAGCTTGTCAAAACATTCCCACAAAGTTTGTTGCCTGCCACCGTCCTTACCTCAACCATCCACACTGTTTACTTCAAACATCCAACAATGCTGACAGATGGTTGGTGGTGGGGGTGGTGGTGGTGGTGGTGATGGTAGTGGTAGGGGTGGTGGTGGTGGTGGTAGTGGTGGTGGTGGGTGGTGGTGGTAGTGGTGGTGGTGGTGGTGATGGTAGTGGTGGTGGAGTACCTAAGTGAGCTCCCATTATGGTCTACCCTACCATCTGTCCTGTTCCCGAGAGCTGCTGTACCTCGTCTGCCACCTCACCCCACTGTGTTAAGTGTCGGTCTTCACGTCAGTAGCAACAGCAGGCCAACACGTCCTCACTATCTACTACTGTACTGTGTGTCTAGATATGACCGTATTAAAATGACTTAAAATGTCCCTAACCTAACCTACCTAACTTAATCTAACCTACCTAACCTAACCTAACCTACCTAACCTACCTACCCTAACCCAAACCACCTAATCTAACCTACCTAACCTAACCTAACCTACCATTACTATAGGTACAAGTTAACATAAAACTGCCTTTCTCTGGTCATGATTGATGCAAAACAGTACAAGTTCATCGTCTTACATTACTGTCCATATTACTCTCGGTATAATATTTTCTCCTGTCTGTTGTGAGGAAAGGCTGTACAGTATCTACAAACCCAGAGTATATAACACCAAAAAACAATCACTCACACACACACACAATCTCACACACACACACACACACACACACACTCACACACACACACACACACACACAGACACACACACACACACACACACCAGCTTTTACATCTTTTAATCCTCCCATGATTGTCACTCGCCTCTCCCTCCTCCTCGTCAGTGATCAATCTCAATGAATCTCCAGGTAACGCCGGCCCTGGCACCCAAATTTCTCCCTTCGGCGCTTCCAGGGAGAGAATGATTTGCGGGTCACTATTTAGAGAGAATAGGAGTCTCCCTATTTTACTCGGCGGGGCCATCACGGGGTGTTGGCCATACCTGTGTTTGATGTAACACGCTCCTGCCAACACCCGCTGACGGACTGACGACGGTGTTAATTAACCGACGGTGGTAGTGAAGGGTGGGTAGGTGGGGGAAGGGTGGGTAGGTGGGGGAAGGGTGGGTAGGTGGGTGAAGGGTGGGTTGGTGGGGTGGGTTGTGGGTAGGTGGGGATGATTGTGGGTAGTGGATTGGGTGAGGTTGGTTGGTTTTTGAGCAAATTCATTCCTCCTACACCCATCCCAGCCAAGTCATAGGAAGGAGAGGCGAGTGGCAGGGGGGCAGTACAGGAAGTTAGGTGTAAATATCTGTGCAGAATTTCATGGGAACTTCAACATTGTCTTGTAACACAGGTGGTAATTTAACACACCTGGATTTTTGTTAATTTGCAGGTTGTAGGTGGCAGGTGAAAGAGTGGGGGGAGGTATTCATGGGGTAAACAACACGATACTGTGACTGGATTTGCATCGAATATGTTAGTGAGTTAGTTTATCCGGGCTGGTTAGTTTAGGTTAATGTCACCTGAGAAAAATAAAACAATTATCTAGCGGTCCTATTCTTGGCAGAGTTAATGGGGTAGAAACTGTAGCTGACTGGTCGTGCCTTCAACAAGTGATACACCTCGTTAAAGTCATACCATGGGCACGACCTCGGTGAAATACCTGGACGACTTTGACCCCCCCCGAGCATCAACACCTTTTCGTACGACCAATACCACACCACCCACCAACAACAGCCACTACTATGACTTCTCCTTATGTCCCCGATGACCACAACCACGGTGAATATCTACGACCTATGAGAGCTACTATTACTATTACTACCCTCGCCACCATAGAACGAAACAAGCTACTTCCTTCCAACTACCCGGGACCACCACTGTGACATCATCTGCTTTTAAGACCCTCCTTCGGTATAAATAAAACCAAACCAAAATCTACACAACATCTACTAAGACCTTCAAGTATCAAGACATCCTCTGCTAAGACCACTACTGAAAGTCCTCTACACCACCACTCCTATCGGCAACACTCCAACCCACTCAGGGATTACACACCACTACACCTTTATAAATCCCTCAGGTAAATAACTAACTTTCACCCAACAAACAATTTCTCAGTAAAAGCAACAATGTTTAGTGTATTTTCCTTTTGTTTTAATATGACAATCTTTGTGTGTCTCCTAAATTAAGCTCGGACTTTTGGTTTAATCTGAACGAGGTTGAGAGAAAATGCAACAACGTCACTTATGAATAATCAAATATCCAGGTAATTATTTAACACCCAATAGTATATAATTACAGGTATAATTTACCCAAGTTTAGCTAGTTGAATGATCCAATAGCAAAGGTATTTTAGGTGAAAATAAAATATAAATTAGGTTTGCATTTACTGCCACAATGTCTTAGTTTAAGTAAAATTTATTAAGGTAAGAATGAATAAAATTTTCAGGTAATAATTTAAAACCCAATGGTATGTACAGTACAGTTAAGATGGCGTTTATTTACTAAATTGAGTTTTTCTACATAAGTTTTCTCGTTAAAAATCAACTCTGGTTATGTATGAATACATTACGTTCTGAGATGACTTGACTGGCATTAGTTCCGAAGCCGAAATCCACATTTTTAAACCAAATACATGTAATTCGGTTCGGGTTAATTTTAGGGGCATAGTCTTCAGATACCTACCCCCACCCGACTGATTTTTCATCTCGTTATATAGCAATAGCAAAAAAGTCTCCGTAATACAACATATGTCAAATAAGATGGTAAAATAAGGGAAAATACCTCCCGAGTGTGTTTTAATTTCCCAGTGAATATTATATTTATTATTTTTTTGTTAGGTTAGATAGGATTATATTAAGCTTAGTATGAGTGATTATATTATTTATTTATTTAACACCACATATCCCCTCTCCTTAAAAACCCTGACTGTTTTGGGTGTACTAGATTATTTTATTGGGGAGGGGGAGGGGGAGGGGGGAGGGGGGAGGGGCAGGGGGCAGGGGGGAGGGGGGAGGGGCAGGGGTGAGGGGGATGTAAGAGTTGACGAAATTTAAAAAAAAATTCTTACTATGTGTTTTATTATGTTTTCTCACTTATATACTTAAGGAATTTTATTTTTATCTTTATCAATAATGTGGCGTAATTAAAGTTAACAATTACCAATATTTGTACTGATAAGGGTTATAAAAAGTATGTTCACTACACCTCACTCCTCACTATATGACTCCTCCTGACCCTTCATTACTTGACCCTTTTTCTAGCAGTTGACCTCTATTCACCTTTCATCAGCTGACCACTCCTTATCTTTCACCAGCTGACCTCTCCCCACCCTTCACCAGCTGACCTCTCCCCACCCTTCACAAGCTGACCTCTCCTCATCCTTCACCACCTGACCTCTCCTCATCCTTCACCAGCTGACCTCTCCCCACCCTTCACCACCTGACCTCTCTCCACCCTTCACCACCTGAGCCTCTCCCCACCCTTCACCACCTGACCTCTCCCCACCCTTCACCACCTGACCTCTCCTCATCCTTCACAAGCTGACCTCTCCTCACCCTTCACCAGCTGACCTCACAGACCAAGACTGATGCGGTATCAATCACCAAACAAACACATAAATTATACACCAAAAACAAACATAATATTTTGGGAGAGAAAAGCAACAAAGAAACAGAAAGACGAACAATTTTCTGGTGGTGTGAGAATCTTTATTTTTTAACACTTGTCTCTTACCACTGTGGGTTTTTTCCTTCCCTCAAGGCTATAATCTTTGAAGGGTTTATTCCTTTCAATACTTTATCTAACTAAGTTAATGTAAGATAGCGGGAAATATTGCAAAGCCACTGCTGAGAAATGCAAATCAATCAATCATTAAATAAACAAATAAACAAATAATCGATATATCTTTCGCTCACACACACACACACACACACACACACACGCTTGTTTTGGTGACCACGGCCTCAGAGAAGTAACTGATCATAGTGTGCCTCTGAGGATGACAAGCTGAATGAATCCCAAGTCATAATGGGCCCCAGTTTAACTTCATCATGAGGGCCCATTTGACGTCATCTTTAAAGCAGCGTGGGAGGAGAGTGGAGCCAGCTAAGATTCCTTCACAAACTCTCGTGAGCAAAAGTAAATATCAGAAACTTTAATATAATAAGCAAATCTCAGTGACCACCCAGCCCATAACTAAACAAAGGCGACTCAAGCTTCTTTCCCAGTCGTAAAATATTCAATGTAAACACAACGACACATTACAATACAATAAAACACTAATCCCAACCCAGCCACAGCCACCTCTGTTAATGGTCAGGTTACGTCAGCTTGGGGTCTATTAGGACTGGGGCCTATTTGACCAGTCACCGTCGAGGTCAAGTAGTAAAAGAAAAAAAAAACTTGTTGGGGTCACGACCCTGAGTGTTGAGTTCATGACCCTATCTGTCCATGGGTCACTTAAGGTCAGTTGTGTGTACATCTCCTCCCAATATCATTTACTATCGTCTTCGCCATGTTACGGTCAGCCTCTCTAAGTTATAATATCTTTAAATATAAAAACACGTAATTTAATTTTTAACCTTTTCTGTGCCTATTCGATTTAATGTGTTTGTGTGTTTATAAGCTGTTCATACCAGCACGGGATGCTTGACTGGCTGGACGCACGGCAGCCACTTAATGACACTCGTAGCTCGTATGACACTAGTACTTCTACCACTCCTCTTGCCACTACCTCCACCCCCCTGCCACTACCACCACACTCAGACATAAGTGTACATGTGTGTATGTATATATCACTAACTAAGCTTTAATAAACGCACATGTATTTACTGTACGCAAAAAATTTAAATGACAAAAATCGAGGCATCAATCTACAGTTTGTTTACATGGACACTACCTGCTTGAGCTACACTTTAATGTTATTGTATTTTAATTTTTGTACTTACAGGTGTGTGAGAGGTGAGGTCTAAATAATTATTCTCTGGTGTCACTTTATAGAAGACAATCGTCCAAACTTTTCTTACAGTGGAGTATGTTTCGTACACACTGGAACATTTTATGGAAAAGTTTAAAGGCTGGCAACACCCCCGGAGCGGCGTCTGGAGCTGCCACAGTGATAGTCTTCTTGTCTTTATCTAACTCACACAGACACTCTCTTTGATTGTTTGTCACTTTAATAGTATATTCACACACAGTCTAAGTCACTCTTTTTATATATCACTTCCTAACAACAACAACTTTACGATGTCCTTGACCTTCCGCGCTGGGCTTTAAAAAACAATGTCGGATGATTGGCGATTCATCCGATTGGTTGAACTTGGTTTATTATCCTGGAAAAACATCGTTCATTTATGCATTATAGTTTAGTCAGTATGAACTAATAAGATTATTCACCCACTAATTAAAATTCTATAAGCAATATAATATTCCTGATACCAAATTCATAAAGTAATTATTCGAATATGACTCTGGATAAGGAATGACTCGTACGTCAGTCAGCGAAGTTGACTGACGAGCTTGTAAACACGGCGCGGATGAAGTCCCCGTCTGTTTTTATTGTTACAAATTTGGATAATCCAAGATTACCTTCCTCGTGAATATTTGGTCTTACGTTCATGCATGTTTTATCATACTGTGTGGTGTAGTGACCGTGTGTGGCGTGTCAAGGATATGAAGCAACTATAATATGTAATTGTAATTTGAACATTATTATGACCAATAATTATAATTATTTGTAAATAAATTTTGGAAGACTAAGTATAAATAATTGTAATTGACCTTAACAAATGTAATTGACCCAACCCTGTCTTCATCAACTTACACCTGTTGTCCTTTAAACAGCCGGGAACCAGTGCAGCCTCCAGGAGCCTCAAGGTAAGATCACCCAAACTATACATACGACCACTATTTATTTATTAATTTAATTATTTATTTATTTTTGAAAGCAGACAATGTGAACCTAACCTAACCTAACCAAACCAAACCTATTTATACTGGGATAGTGTTGGTTAGCTTAGACATATGGTAATCTACCCCTCCCATCCCCCACAGCCACATCCCTCCCCTACCATATTCACCCCTCCCATACCACAGCCACCCCCTCCCCTCCCATACCACAGCCACCCCCTCCCCTCCCCTCCCATACCACAACCCACTAATCAGATGACACCATAAACACACACACAGGTACAACATCTCACCACCTTTGTCACGTCTGGTTTGTCACCTTTGTAAACATGCAGGTCATAATTAACACCTCCTGGCCACCACCTCCAGCACGAAGGCCGTCGTAAAATACATCAATGTACACAGGGAGCGTTTGGTAGAGGAGAGGAGAGGAGAGGAGAGGGATAAAGGAGAGAAAGGAAGGGAAGAGAGAAAAAAAACGAGAATGGGTCCACTTGGTCACACAGCCAAGATTGGGCCCCTTGACCACACTGACGGGGTCCCCTTGGCCACACAGGAGGTATAGGGGTCAGGGGGTCTTGGCTAGTGAGGCACAACCACAGCGGGTGTTTACTCATCAAATATTACGTCCAACACTTGTACTGTCTTTATGATAATCAAAGGCGCCTCTTACGGGCCCGTAGTTGTGTTTTGGCCGAGAAACTGTTGGAGGTTACGTGAAGGCTCTTAGAGTGTATTGGATTAGGGATGATGGTGATGGTGGTGGTGAGAGGTGGTGGTGATGGTGGTAGTGAGAGGTGGTGGTGATGGTCGTGATGGTGAGGGTAGGAGTAGGTGAGTGAGGTATGGGGAGAGGTGAAGTGGTAAAGAAGGGAAGGAAAGGAAGAGGAAAGAAGAGAGGGGGTGGAGTGCAGGGAAAGGAGGGATATGGAAAAGTAGGGATGAATTGGACGGGATAGGAGGGATGGGAATGATGAAGGTAGTTGATTATAGGACATGACATGTGGGCCAAAACGGGGAGAGGAGGAGAATGGAGGAGGAAGGAAGGGTAGAAAAGTGGAGACAGGGAGAAAGTAGTGCAAGAAGGAGAAGGACAGAACGGTAATAGGGAGAGGCGGAGAAGATGGATATGATAGACGAAGCACGGGGCCGGGAGAAGGAGAGGGAATGAAGGTAGAGTAGGAGAGGAGAGGTGGGCGCTATCGATCAAGGTGAGGAGGAGGAGGAGAGAGAAGGAGAGGGAAGGAGAGAGGGAAGGAAGATAGGGGTAAGAAAAAAGAGAAGAGGAAATGCTATAGCTATCGAATCAGGCAAAGAGGGGGAGAAGGAAGGAAGAAAAGAAGGAAGGAAAAAGAGAAGGAAGATATAATGAAGGAGAGAGGAAGGCAAAAATCACCCTTACTCCAGTTACCTAAGAGCATCAAGGTATTACCAACTAAAAAAAAACAACAAATGAACTACACAACAGATGCTCACGTCGACAAGAGGGACAGGTATAATGAGCTCACTCCTCCCTCAGACCGTTGTAAGGTGTCCGTAATGAGCAGAGGCGGTGTGTGGGTCTGGCTGAAATTATGAATGACGAGGAGTTATACTTTATCAGATGGAAGCTATCGATCAAGTGCCTCGCCTCGCCACCTTCTCTCTCTCTTTCTCTCTCTCCTGTTCCTCTCAGCCCCACCTACAGCCCCCTCTCTCTCAAGCCCACCTACTCTATTCTTTGTCCAGTCGGAGGTGCTGTGTGTGAATAGGGTGATGAGGTTTTATTAGAATAGTAACATAAGTCTTTTGTAAACTGGCTCGACAAACACCAAAGGTCATGACCAGAATGACGACGTGTGTACATAGGATCTCCCGACCTCTGTAAAAGTTCACTCGCTTGCGCCTCCAGCCAGGATGGAAATATTTGATGTAAACAATGACCCCACAAGTCATAATTCATTGAAGAGGCAAATAATTTTTTTTTGTATAGCCATTAGTAATTCAAGATCATTGGATGTATTTGATGTAAACAATGACGTCATAATTTTAAGGTAAACAAGTTCTTCATGTAAACAAGCGACGACAACTAAAGGTAATTCTATTAAAGGAAACAAGTTTATTTATATTGTTGTTATGATTCCCGACGGTAATCTAAGAGGGGAGGAGGGGGGGGGGCAGGGAGGGGAGGTAGGGGACAGAGGGCGGGAGGTAGAGGGAAGGGGGGCAGGAGGTAGAGGGAAGGGGGAAGGGAGAGGAGGTAGGGGACAAGGGGAGCGGAATAAAGGGAGGAGAAAGAGAAAAAAAAGGGGGAAGAGGGTGGAGGATTAAGGGATGAAAGAGGAAGAGGGCGAATGAGGAGGAGGAGGAAGATAGAAGGAAGGAGGGTGGAGAATAGACTTCCATTCTGGACATCAGTTCCTCAAGATAAACACTCGACAATAAAAGAACCAGTGAAGCATAAGAAATCATCCGCCAAAGGGAGAAAAAAGAGGGAGAGAAGAGAGGGAGAGAAGAGAGGGAGAGAAGAGAGGGAGAGGTGAGAGGGAGAGGTGAGAGGGAGAGAAGAGAGGAGAGGTGAGAGGGAGAGGTGAGAGGGAGAGAAGAGAGGAGAGGTGAGAGGGAGAGAAGAGAGGGAGAGGTGAGAGGGAGAGAAGAGAGGAGAGGTGAGAGTCGGCAACGCTTCACAGAGTAAGGACCATCTGGGTGTCCTTTAGCGGTCTTCCAGAACTAATCCTTCTCTCCTCTCCTCTTCCCTCCCTCCCCCCATCCCAAAGACCACACAGTAAGCTACAAGCAGGCCATCTTGTCGTGTAATGGGGGTCGACGGTAGTAAGGGGCGGTGATACTACAATAACACCATACAAACCAAGTAATAAGGGTCATTTTTAAGGGCAGGCCATTTTTTTGTCTCCCCCCTCCCTCTACCCCCCCAGCGGCTTAGTGGATTATCATTCATACACACCAGAACACACCGACGCTGCTTGACTTTTTCTACGTTCCTCCTCCACCTCCTCCATCGTCGCCACAAGTCTAATTATTAGGCACGAGACATTTTACAACCAACAAGCTGATAAGACACACACACACACACACACACACACACACACACACACAGACGTAATTATCGGTCAATAAAAAGTCATAAGAGCTAAACATGCTCCAGGTAGAGAACTCTGGAGATAGCAGAGTCAAGTCAGAGTGAGAAGATCAAAGATGCCACACCGCCCACACCGCCTTTACCTTCATCAGAAATATTTACATTGTTTTCACAGGTGGGGAGTCTCTATCCACCCCTGGGGAGATGCCGGGCGTCCTCCCCCAGGGGTGAAAACTATTTAATGGTGTTCTGTAACGTGCTGTTGAAGGTGGGGAGGGGGGAGAGGGGAGGTTGGTGGTGTTGGTGGTGGTGGGGAGAGGAAGGGAGGTTGGTGGTAGGGGGGAGGAGGGAATGCTGGTGATGGAGATGAGGAAGGGATAGTGGTAGTAGTGGTGGTGAGGGGGGGGGGGGGTGGAGAGGGTGACACTAACGCTGTGACAATGATTGGCCAGAATGTGACCCAATTACCGAGTGATATAAAACCTTCTCTTAAATGGACCCTTCATAGTGGACCCCTCATAATGGACCCCTCACAGTGGACCCCTCATAGTGGAGGACCCCTCACAGTGGACCCCTCATAGTGGACCCCTCATAGTGGACCCCTCATAATGCGGCCCCGTTATGATCTTGGTATTATGACTCAGATCAACAAAGAGAAACTTGTTTATATCACGTGGAGATTAACCACCCCGGCTTATGTGTCCTCATGATTAAACACCTAACCTAACCTGACCACACCTGACCACACCTGTAACACCTAACCACACCTGTAACACCTGACCACATCTGTAACACCTGACCACACCTGTAACACCTGACCACATCTGTAACACCTGTCCACACCTGTAACACCTGTCCACACCTGACCACACCTGTAACACCTAACCACACCTGTAACACCTAATCACATTTGTAACACCTAACCACACCTGTAACATCTAACCACACCTGAAACACCTGACCACACCTGTAACACCTGACCACACCTGCCCACACCTGCCCACATCTGACCAACGACCCTCGGCTGTGTCTGAACCCCGACATAACACGACCATATTAGGTAGTCAACAAGTACGACTACCACATTCATACAATACAATGCCTTAAGTACATCACACATTGAGATCAAAGTCGGGTGTTTATTCCACGACAAGTATTACCAATGAAGTAACACTAACTTAGGATTATGAAGAAAAAAAAATACCGTTTATTCTTAGATTACATTCATAGTTGCCAAAATAAACACAGAATAAAGTTAATATTTAGAAGAAACTTGTGTATAGAATTAATGGCTTATGGTTAGTTTATAATGTTGGAAAATATTGTATAGAATAAATATACAGTTTATTCTTGTTTTCAAATACCAAAATAAAGTGAGAAAACTGTTTTATGAAAATATACAAAAACTACAGATAAGCAAATAAACAGATAAACATATAAACAGTTTATTTTCAGATCTCTTCCACGTAAGTTAATTTAAACTTCCTATGGCTGTGTGTGTGTGTGTGTGTGTGTGTGTGTGTGTGTGTGTGTGGAAGAGGATGTACACAAACTTTACGAAAGTTCCGACTCAGCGCTTACGTGTCACTCTGACCTTTCCAAGTTTGACCTTAGTCACCCCTGTTGCCTGACCCGAAGAGAGGGAGAGGGAGGGAAGGTGAGAGGGAAGGGAGGTGAGGAGGGTGGTGAAGGAGAGGGGTGAGGGAAGAAAGGGGGAGGAGAGGGTAGGGAATGCAGAGAGGAAGGGAAGGATGGAGAGGGTGGATGGGAGGGGAGAGGGGATATTCACTCACTTGCCCACTCCACCACACTGCCCACGGATGGCCAACGCACTCTCCTTACTTGGCATGTCAACGCACTCTTACCCAACCAACTCTCTAATCTCCTCACACACACACACACACTTTTCTTAGACCTCCAACACTCTCTACCTGGTCCACCATCACACACACTCTACCTGGGCTATCAACACACTCTACCTGTTTCATCAATGTATTCTCCTTAACCCACAAACGCATTCTATATGGGATACCACTGCCAATACACTTTCTTACTACCAACACACACTCTTCCTAAGCCACCTACGCACTTTCGGATTCATGAACACACTCCTCTTGGCCTACAAATGCCTTTTCATCCACCAAATCACTCAACTATCACGACACACTCACTCAGCAACACACTTATACCACCATAACACACTCACTCACCAACATATTCAATCACCATGACTCCCTCACATACAGTAACACACACCACTCATCAACCACCACACTTAACAATTCATTCACTCACCAACGCACTCTAAGCAACCAACATACACGTAAACACAACCACCGCAACGCACTCTAAACTACCAATACACATCCACCAACATACTTACTCCTCCCACCCACACACATGCACTCACCAACGCACTCTAACAACCAACACACTCAAAAACCATCAACAATACACGCACCCACGATCCACACTCACTCACTAAGACACAGCAATTCGACACAACATAATCTCTTTCCCACCAACATACTCTCCCTCCCCCACCAACGCACTCTAACTCTGCTAGCAACACCAACGCACTCTATCCCTGCTAGCAAACAAGGGTACACGTCTCTTTAATAAATATAAGCAGGTGACCTTTTAAAAGCCTCACAAGCGGCAGAAATAACACAGTGAATTATTTAATCAAGAGAAGAATGTACTCACCACTTTTTGGTTTGGTGTGGTGTGGTGTGGTTTGGTTAGGTTAGGTTAGGTCTGGATGTATTTGATTAGTGATTGATTAAAAAGTTTGTATTTTCTGGTGATATTTATATCTTATTTGAATAAGATTGATAGGAAGTAAATGCATACATATATACATACACATATATACACACACACGTATACACGAAGCATACACACACATAGAAACATATGTATACATGCATATTCACACTCATACACACATATATACTCACAGACTCTCATATTCTCACGCATATATACTGACTGACACACACACACACACACACACACACACACACAAACCTGATATTCTCAACAAGCGTGTGTAAGAAAAACCAAAGCTAAGCCAGCGGTGTTATATAAGGACGAGTCAAGTTAATCCTCAACACATTATTGCTCACTACCACACACGTCTTGATCCTTTATCTACCTGGATACCTGCCCAGGTGATAACGCTGAAGAGTTAATATTGAAATTTTCTAAGGATCACCTGAAGATTAATTACCCTTACGCTAATCTATCTTAACCTAATTGTCCTTAGTCTAACCTAACGCTAACCTAACGCTAACCTAACGCTAACATGCTCTAACGTAGCCAGTCCCAGGTAGCGATAGAGTGGTTAATCTTCAGGTGGGATAATCTTCAGTGTTTATAAATAACTGATTAAAGAAATATGAACAGGTGCCCAGGGATAAAAGCATATAAATAAACTAATATTCAGAAATCCGTATTCATTGCAGATTCAGTACAAGAACGCAAACAATGGTAATGGCAACTAGCTAGCGAAAACAGCATCTATAAATCCAGTGTTAATCTGACAGGTTCTAGACGCTCTTAAGTTTCCCTCTGCTTAGCCTGTATACCTTCACCAGCAGGAAGAAATTATGTTTATTTCATCCCAACTACACGTTTATTGTACCGCAGTCAATTACCGCTGTGAGTAAGTGTAATAACCAACCATAAACTGTACCGAGTGTCTTGAATACTAGCACCCCCCGCCATCCTCCTACCCCCCTGAAAGAAAAATCCTAAGTTGGCATTTCTCAGTTTTACAATTCACATAAGAGAAACCTAATAGGAGTAGTTTTCTATTGACGTTACAACTTAATAGTAACTTTTAACTCGGAAATAAAACATCAATAACATCTATACTCACTCACACCTAAAAAGGGATAAACACCTTTGAATATATTACTTCAGTTAATCAGCCAACATCAATTTTTTTTTACATTGTTTAAAATTCAGATCAGAAGATTATTTTTTTTTCCTATCGCGTTACTCTCAAGTCAATAACATTCGCATCAAGTAATTTTATGGTAAACAGTGAGTAGGAGAGTGTGCATGTTAATACCTCAGTGGGTAGGGGTTGATGCTTCTTCCTCCTCCTCCTCCTCCTCCTGTTGGTCTGGCCGGGCGGTGGACCTCGTCAGATCACACAAACATGTACCAAAATTACCCCCAGCATTGAAGCCTGTTTGTTTTTTGGTCATGGCAAAATATAATCTTTCACTATTCGGCAGCTTCAACAAGTTGTTTTGACTTCTAGTTATCCTTACACTAATGCTAAAAGGTTTATTGATAGTTATTATGCAGTATATCTCTCTCTCTCTCTCTCTTACGAAGATAGTGTCGCTCTATGTTCCCGTCTAATTAATAGTAACAGCAATCATTTAGTACTTATTAGGAGCATTGTTTGGTAACTAATGTGCCTACAATTAACTCCTGGGTCCCCCTAAAATGATATATATATGTATACTGTATATCTGCCTCGCGGGAAGATGGATGTGATATTCTGTCTCCATTTAAGTGATAAAAAACAGCCTCGAGTTGACCTTTGTTGAATGGGAATAACCTTAGGTATTGTTAAAAATAAAAGACAAAATCAAATTCTTCTCTTGGTGTTGTTGAGAATAAATTCTTCTCTTGGTAAACCTTCATCGTGATAAAGTTTGTCTTAAGTTAACTCTTTGGTGGATGAACACGATCTTACATATTCTCTTCTTAGATAATAAAATTAGGCTTCATTTAACTTTCTATTAGATGTACAAACACTTAAGAAGCTCCCAGACAAAGATTAAAAGCGGAGGAGCATCACCACTAAGGTGCTTTCAAACGCTACTATAAGAGGAGAAAGAATGAAGCCTTGAGGACCCCGCCAGGCAGAAGGTGTAGGGTCATTTGCCCAGAGAGAAGAGGAGGAGGGTTGCAGTATTCAGGCAATATCTTAGATTTATTAGCCATGAATATGACAAGTGTTGCATGCCTGATGACCAACGTTGCATGCAAGATGATGGTCATAGCTGGAGGTCTGTTGAAGCCGGCCGCGGGACCATTGTTGCAGGAGATCAAGCCACCCTGATGACGGCGATATCATTATTAATACCAATTACCCGAGACTTTGGCTGACAGTCTGATGGATGGCGCCAGGAACGCTGTGAGGGGGAGAGGGGGTGTCAGGTGAAGGAGGAAGAGGGGGTTAGGAGGGGGTTTAGGTGGGGAAGGCGAAGGAGGAAGGAAGATTAGGTGGGGGGAATGGGGAGGAGGAAGGGGGTTAGGTGGAGGGGGAGAGGTGAGGAGGAAGTGGGAGTTAGGAGGGAAGTTAAGAGAGAGAGAGAGAGAGGGGGAGGTTAGGAGAGAGAGAGAGAGAGAGAGGGGGAGGTTAGGAGAGAGAGAGAGAGAGAGAGAGAGAGAGATAGTAGAGGGGTGAGGAGGGGGGGGGGGAGTCATCCTAGGAGGGTAGTCAACAACAGCTTCCTTGGTGACCCATTAATTATAATCTCAACCCGACACAACTTGTCCAGAGAATAAAGATTCCACTGGATAGAATTCTTCCTTCCCCCTGTGGCGTCTTGGCAGAATCTTATATAATACACTCTGTCTTGGAAGGTGAATCTAAACGTGTCATACTCTGCTTACTGTAGATAGCTTAACATTTTCTTCCATACCGTGAGGGGACAAGTGGGAGAAAAAAAAAGGTAGATGATGAACTATAACTATTGATTTCATGAACGATTTCCACTTGTTGACTAATGAGATAATGTTGAACTGGAGTAAGATGACAAAGTGGTCGACGATGATGACGATGATGACGATGATGACGACGATGAAAGACGAAAACTTAAAATACTTCCTTGCTTAGTTATTTACTTACTTGATTCTTTTGCTTTCTTGATTAGTTTTCTCTATGCCTAGTTTGCTCACCTGTTTGTTTACCTGGCCACTCTGTAAGATAACTCTCTCCCTCAGCTTGTGACGCGACAAGCCAAAATGAAAAAGCCAGCGGGGTGTGTGATGTGTGATGGCCTCCTGTGCTTATACGTCTACTGGAGAGAGAGAGAGAGAGAGAGAGAGAGAGAGAGAGAGAGAGAGAGAGAGAGAGAGAGAGAGAGAGACCAACACAAGAGCTTCATTTTTCTATTCAAACACAAAAGAAAAACAAAACAGAAATATTCCTCAAAGTAAGACAATGGATTAATAGCATAATTCTCCTATTAAATTCATTATCACGCAAGTTTCTAATCGTATGCAAAACACACCTGGCAGGTAAGCACAACCTCTCAGCCACGAAGACCCTCACCTAACCAAACCTAACCTAACCCAGTCACACAAACCATCACCTAACCTAACCACACAAACCCACAGCTGATCTAAACACTATTAATAACTCACTAGGTCATAAAGGTACATGAATGCATTAATATTTAAGTCGTATTTACGTCGTAAGTTTCTCTCTATATGGAAAACATCACCAAAAAATAAGCAGAGACAGATGTTGACGTCTCTAGAAGTTTGTTGTTAAGGGGACATGTAAATAAGGCGAATAATATATCTTGTGAATCCTTTTTGTCTTTTCAGGAACAGTGTCTCTCTCTCTCTCACTCTCTCTCTCTCTCTCTCTCTCTCTCTCTCTCCTTTTCTTTACGTGTTTCTTGCCATCTATCATTAGTTTGAGACATTGATTATATTAAATCCAAAGATGGTGTGAGCGGATTCACGTTAAGTCTCTCGGAATAGAATATCAGACGAACTCAAGAGATTGTTTTCAGAAATGCAGGACTTGTGTTTTCTTTTTACCTTTTCTTACCATTTTCTTTAATATTTTTACGTTTTCTTTTACATTTTCTTATTTTCTTTTACTTTTTTATTATTTTTTTTTACATTTTCTTTATCATTTTCTTTTCTTTTTTACATTTTATTTTTACGTTATCAAAGAAGAGAAAACCAGAATTCCCCCTCAGACCTCACACAGGGGGAAGGGTGCTGCTCAGTTTACAGGGGGACTGCTCAGTTTACAGGGTGGGGGGACTGCTCAGTTTACATGGGGACTGCTCAGTTTACAGGGTGGGGGGACTGCTCAGTTTACAGGGGGACCGCTCAGTTTACAGGGGGACCACTCAGTTTACAGGGGGACCGCTCAGTTTACAGGGGGACCGCTCAGTTTACAGGGGGACTGCTCAGTTTACAGGGGAGGGTCAGAAACATTCCCACTTACTGGATGAAAGACAAACGTCAGATTTACAACCCGGAGTTATACGATAGGCAGGTTTGGGGTACTACCAATTAAGGAAATTGTACAAAAACTCATGAAGACTATGATGGTGGTGGAAGGAAAGTTTGGAAGGGATGGTGGAAGGGGTGGTGGAAGGGGTGGTGGAAGGGGGTGGTGGAAGGGGTGGTGGAAGGGGTGGTGGAAGGAAAGGTGGAAGGCACACGGCACATAATTGGTTGGTCGGTGAACAATCATGGGAGGAAAATATATCTTTCAGAGGAATGATCACACCATTATTCAATCTAATTTTCAGACCAACTTTCAGACAAAAATTTCTTTCCAACTTACAGACCAAATTTCAGATTGTCAGAGCAACTTTCAGACAAACTTTCAGACCAAATTTCAAACTATTAGACTAACTTTCAGACCAACTTTCAGACCAAACTTTCAGACCAACTTTCAGAGCTCAGGCCAAAAGTTCACTTCTACACGTAAATAAAATCTGGAATATTTCTTACCTGAATCGTAATTGGGGATTTATTTATCTTACGAAGTTAAAAGAATTTTCCCCGAGCAAATAGTCAGGTCAGTAATAATGGACAGTTATGGGAGAGAGAATTTACATACAAGTAGTTACCGATAAAAGGTATTGTTAAGCTACACGAGAGAGAGAGAGAGAGAGAGAGAGAGAGAGAGAGAGAGAGAGAGAGAGAGAGAGAGAGAGAGAGAGAGTTTAAGAATCTTATCCAGTAATTCATAATTGAATATAAATCATTATGTATCTCTCTCTCTCTCTCTCTCTCTCTCTCTCTCTCTCTCTCTCAAAAAAATGTAAACAGCATCTACCTATCTCACCCTAATAGCCCCCAAAAGCTAGTAGTCTCTAGTCTTAAAGTGGGGCCCTATCCTAATGGGCCCCTATGCTAATGGGCCCCGATCCTAATGGCATGGTTAGGTTAGGTTAGGTTCCATCACCAGCAACACGTCGAGTATAATGATGAAGCCTCATGAAGTACAATGACTCGACCAGATGAGTATGATAATCTGATTTCATTCGCGTGTTGACTGAGGGGAAAAAATTAACAGCCAAGTGCAACGATTAACCGGCTGAGTACATTGACTTATACTCCCCTAGGACGATTAACCAGCTGAGTACATTGACTTATACTCCCTGAGGACGATTAACCAGCTGAGTACATTGACTTTTACTCCCTGAGGACGATTAACCAGCTGAGTACATTGACTAATACTCCCCGAGGACGATTAACCAAACAATTTAAAAAACAAAAATATTTGAGGTGAAACATTGAGTACGAAAAATTATTCCCTTGAGTCCGATAATTTAAAGTCGTTGAGTACATGAATTTGGCCGTTCTAGTACCCTTGAATACGAAGATATACCCCCTTGAGTACGACGATAAAGGCCTTCAAGCACGAAAACTTCCCTGAGTACGAAGATATAGCCCCCTTGAGTACGAGGATATAAGCCTTTGAGTACAAGGACTTAACCCCATAAGGTAAGATGATTTAGCCCAGGTAGACGATAATTACAGAACCGGACTCTCTCTCTCTCTCTCTCTCTCTCAACCTGTGCATGACGGGATGTACGAATAACAGAGAGAGAGAGAGAGAGAGAGAGAGAGAGAGAGAGAGAGAGAGAGAGAGAGAGAGAGAGAGAGCCGTTGCCTTATATGACCTGTGAGTAGATAATGACCTTGTGTGTGTATAATGATAATGATGATGAGGCATAATGATGACAATGATGATGATATCTACAACTCTACACTGCAATGGCCTTACATACACCTCCCTACCCAGATGTAAACAAAACACTATGACGTCACGGCCTCCCAGAGCGGTTACACTTCCAACCTTACTCCGAATTTCTGCCCTCTCATCTGCCAGACGGTCGCATGGGGGGGAGGGGTGGGGGGCTGATGGGGGACTAAGAGGACTGAGGGGACTAGGGGGGTCTAATTGAGGACTGAGGGGACTGTTTAACTTCCATTTTCAACGACCGTGGAGGAGAAACTAGAAAATAAACGTATCTGAAAGGTGGTATTTGCTTGGAGCTGATCCGTGGCCATATTTAGTGCCGTGGTTAATTAATGACGATGTTATAAAACCTTAAATCCAGTTTTGGGAAGCTAAACCCTGTCTCCCAGAGCTAACCCTTCAGTCAACACCACGTTTTTATGACCTCTATTGTTTAGCTTTTTGTTATCTGTGTTTTTGTGTGTGTATGTGTGTGTGTGTGTGTATGTGTGTGTGTGTGTGTGTGTGTGTGTGTGTGTGTGTGAACGATTTGTTTGTGTTCAGTAACCTATGATTGACGCGTTCACCTGTCAGAGGAAAGAGCGTGGTAGTGTGGTGGTGTGGGGGTGTGGGTCGTGTGGTGGTGTGGTGGTGTGGGTCGTGTGGTGGTGTGGGTCGTGTGGTGGTGTGGTCGTGTGGTGTGGTCGTGTGGTGGTGTGGTTGTGTGGTAGTGTGGTGGTGTAGTGGTGTGGGTCGTGTGGTCGTGTGGTGGTGTGGGTCGTGTGGTCGTGTGGTGGTGTGGTCGTGTGGTGGTGTGGTCGTGTAGTGGTGTGGGTCGTGTGGTGGTGTATTGGTGTGGGTCGTGTGGTGGTGTATTGGTGTGGGTCTTGTGGTCGTGTTACAGGTACTTCATCAGCCAAGGGTCCGTTAGACTCCCTACAGCAGATAACCTTAAATAATTCAGAGGAAAAAGTAATTGAAGATGAAGAGGAAACTGAAGAGGAAAATGAAGAGGAAATTGAAGAGGAAAATGAAGAGGAAACTGAAGAGGAAAATAAAGAGGAAACTGAAGAGGAAGATCAAGGAACCTATTCAGAATACATCACACTCACTCGTTGTCACACATGTAAAATACTACACAGGTGAACGAAAAGTATACCTGTGAACCTGTATTAATTAACAATATACTTATTAACTGGTTTATACCTGCAGACTGTATGAGAAACGGAGTATATAGTGAATTACATAAAGATTAGGTTAGGTTAGGTTAGGTTAAGTTAGGTTAGGTTAGGTCAGGTTAGGTTAGGTTAGGCTAGGTTAGGTTAGGTTAGGTTAAGTTAGGTTAGGTTAGGTTAGGTTAGGTTAGGTTAGGTTAATACTTAATAACATATTGTAAAGAGGCTTATGGTTTTCATCTATTGAGTGAATAATAAAAAATAATGAAGAATAAAAGTGTAAAAACCAATCATTATACATCAGGTCGGGCCGTTTGAGAGTAATTTTTCACTTATGAACTTTCAACACAATGTCAAAAAAAATAACTTTTCTGTCCATCTTAGGAGAATATTACTGTTCAGCTGCGGTTAAAATTCTCTAGACACATGGCAATATTTACCTGAGGAGTTAAATATCTAATGGTATTTTAATTAGTGAATGTTGATTTTCATTATATATTTACTTAAGAATAAAAAAAATAATAATTAAATACGAATATAAAGACAAATGTGAATAAATAAAGGTTAAAATCCCATAATTTGACAATACTTATATAACCCTTAAGGAGATGATGTTTGAGATTGCCAAGAGTATCCGAATACCCTTAATCTCCCCCCCCCCTCCCCTTTACCCTCCCTCCCCTTAATCCCTCAAAATCCCACCCCCTATCCCCTCCCCTCCCCTACCTCTACCTTTAATCGTCATTCTTAGGCTTTCCTCATTATCTCCCTCTCCCCTTTCCTATCCCTCACGCCCCTCCCCCCTCACGCCCCTCCCCCCTCACGCCCCCCCTCACGCCCCTCCCCCCCACGCCCCCCCCCCTCCAAGGGTGAGAGAAACAGGTCATGTCTCTTATTAGCCTCACCTCAGAACACGTCCGGAGTTATAATTAGGTGTCAATAATTACATGATTTATAAATGTCATTATCTGGAACGAGTTAACCAGAACACACCTGTCTAATTAGCTATCTACTCAACAGGTGGCGCTGAGGAGTGATGTTTAGCTATCTACTCAACAGGTGGCGCTGAGGAGAGATGTTTAGCTATCTACTCAACAGGTGGCGCTGAGGAGTGATGTTTAGCTATCTACTCAACAGGTGGCGCTGAGGAGTGATGTTTAGCCATCTACTCAACAGGTGGCGCTGAGGAGTGATGTTTAGCTATCTACTCAACAGGTGGCGCTGAGGAGTGATGTTTAGCTATCTACTCAACAGGTGGCGCTGAGGAGTGATGTTTAAACCAAAGTAGAAAAGAAAAAGTACAAAAAATATATTAATTACTTACCTCTTAAGCTTCAGAGTTCTCTCTCTTCTCTACTTTCACTGACCTTTCTTCTTTTTTTAGTCGTACAGGTACAGATCTGGAAGAGAGTACAGGTATGTCAGGTATAAATTACAGGTACAAATTTAGATACAACTACAGTATCACATAATTGACTGGAGACAAGACAGAGCTATACCTAATACTTTAACGAGTTATGTAATAATATCACTCTTATAGTCTTCTCAGTAGTTGTCCCGTTAAGTGGGCCCCAGTCCTAATAGGCCCCAGTCCTAACAATTTAGATTACGATCAAGATTATATTGCGTCCCAACCTCAAGAGTCAGTTGTAATTGGCTCCAACTTTAATAGGCTTCGATTCTAATGGTTAGGTTAGGTTAGGTTTGGGGTCACCTAGGACTAACAAGTATTAGGATTTGGGGCCCATTTGTCCAGCAACCCAATGAGAGATAAATCTGTGCTAATTCCCGTTCTTGTTCTCTGCTTGCGGCATTAATAATCGTGCTTGCGGCTCCCTCTTGCGTGTGTTTCCTGCTCTCGTGCTTGCGGTCTTCTGGTGTTCCTAACTACCGCACTTGTGGTTCCTTGCGGCACTAACCTCCGGGTATTTGGGTTGGATACACCCCCTCTCCAACACCTGTGCTTGCGGTGTGTTAAAGAGTTACTGAAGGTTAGGTTAGGTTCGGTTAGGTTAGGTTAGGTTAGAGGCTTTAAAGACAGGAAGCCCAGGCGAGGGAGAGTAATTGGAGGGAGGTATAAGATGGGTAGGGAAGTGAGGGAAAACAAAGCAAGGGAGGTGAGAATAGGGTAGAGAGAGAATACTACTACTACTACTACTACTACTACTACTACTACTACTAATAATAATAATAATAATAATAATAATAATAATAAGCATATCCTTCCTTACCCACAGTATATATCTGATGTACTTAAGAATTGCTGTAAGAAAAAGAAAGCTATTTACGATCAACTAATTAAGAGGAAACAGGGTGGGAGGAGAACAAAAATAACTCTCAATTGTTTTATTCCGGAGATGTCTAGTCATGTTGTAGCCGCTGTCACCACCTTGACGAACTGGATCACAAGTGGCTTATTTATGTCTGATTTTACCCACAACGAGAGGCCAAAAGAAATTTAAAATTAGACATAGTTCAGTGGTATT
This sequence comes from Homarus gammarus, assembly GCA_958450375.1. Taxonomy (NCBI): domain Eukaryota; kingdom Metazoa; phylum Arthropoda; class Malacostraca; order Decapoda; family Nephropidae; genus Homarus; species Homarus gammarus. Next base: position 360,169 of record CAUDMG010003340.1, read on the forward strand.
TGTCTTAATAACACCATCAGAGCAGATATCTACAGACTATTCAAAAAAAAATATATTGAAATAACTACCGCAACTCAATAATTAATAAAATACGAAAAACAAATTAAAATAAATTAAAGTGATATTAATATATTTTTTTTAAGACACTAAATAATACCTCATAAATATCGACGATTAATTTCGATATTGGAACAAAACAATTTACTCACATGATTAGTTTTGTTTTTCGTGTTTTTACATATATGTCAAAATTAACTTCTTATAAAAACATTGAATTTTTAGTTTCCGACACCTGACTCGACCTTATTAGCAGGTGGTAAATTATATTGTTTTTTTATATATAAGAATAATTCATAAGTACTGTAGTGGTGGTGGTTGAGTGGAATAATTGTTGTTGTTATTCTTGTTGAAATCATTATAATTATAGGCAATTTGATTATTATTAACATTATTATTATTATTATTATTATCCCCAACAACGTAAATTAACCAGAAAACCACACAAATATTTCTAGACAACTCAGGTTCATTCACGGGGCCGGCATGCACCTTGGCCTGCACAATGAGAACAAGTCGCTGACCACACACACACACACACACAAGAGAACTCCTGTTAAATTATTCATCCACTAGACAGTCTAATACCTGTTATTGTTTTCACTAATGTTTAGATATGTATCACTCTTATTCTGGGTTTATAATCTCTGACTACTGTCTTAAGTGGCGACCAGAGAGATAGTTTAGGTTAGGTTAGGTTGGGTTGGGATACGATGGGATGCGTTGGGTTAGGTTGGGTTGGGTTGGGATGGGTTGGGATAGGATGGGATGGGATGGGATGGGATGAGTTGGTTTGGGATGGGTTGGGATGGGTTGGGATGGGTTCAAACTTGGCTTCTATATATTCTCCATGACAAATTTGAGACATTGTGTATTTCGGTGGTCAAAAGTCACAAGTTTGTTAAGAGGCAACACCCAGGAGTCCGTATCTTACTCGAGTGCAGTTTAAGCTTAAAGGTGTGTCCAAGCGCCTTTAAGGCCCTCTACTGCCATTATATTCATGTATTTACGCCCTTATCTACATCTATTTTTATCAGTCTGTTTATCTAAATTCTCTCGGAGTTTTATTTATTTACAAGTTTTTTGGGGGAAACAATTTATAAATGTCGTCTTAACCCATTTGAGTCTTGAATGGTTAAATTATCGTCGTCAAAGGGTTAAATCATTGTCATCATCGTCGTTAAATGGTTAAATTATCGTCGTCAAAGGGTTAAATCATTGTCATCATCGTCATTAAATGGTTAAATCATCGTCGTCAAAGGGTTAAATCATTGTCATCATCGTCGTTAAATGGTTAAATTATCGTCGTCAAAGGGTTAAATCATTGTCATCATCGTCGTTAAATGGTTAAATCATCGTCGTCAAAGGGTTAAATCATTGTCATCATCGTCGTTAAATGGTTAAATCATCGTCGTCAAAAGGTTAAACATATTCAGAAAAATCTTATATTTACGAAGCATAGATTACGTTTTTTTGTTTTATGTTTTAGGTTTTACATATATGAGCTTCAGTTAAACCAGTTGTTTCTATTCTAAGGTAGTCCACGTGTGTAATGGTGCAAGTTGGTAGTAGTCATATGTATAATTTCTGAACATGTGAACTCAATTTAAGTAATATCTCTATCTTTGGTGATGGAATTCAATTACACCCTTGTGGATTACCTTCACTCATCTCCCACCTCCCGATCACCACCGAGAAGACCCACCACCACCACCACAGCACCACCATCACACATAAGGGGCAAAAAGTTAACCTAACCTAACCTAACCTAACCTAACTTAACCTAACCGAAAAATGAAAAATATATACTAATGAAAATCAATTAATTTTTAGGAGAGTTGTAAGGGTCTAATCGTTTGAATATTATGTTGTGTATGTTAATCCCTGGAATACGATGGTGTAATCCCTTGAGTATGATGGTTTAACCCCTTGAGTACGTTGGTTAAACCCCTGAGTGCAATAATTAGTCGAACTGAGTGTAGGATATTTAATCATAGCATTAACAACAGAACCGAACTGTGTGTGTGTGTGTGTGTGTGTGTGTGTGCGTGAGGCGCCATCAAGACCCGAGATCCTTATCGTGAGTGGATATTTCTTACCCAAGCTCTACTTAAAATCGGTCTATCTACAGTACTGGCTGAGCGTGTGGGGGATGTGGGAGGGACGCAACACTAGTACTACCTGTTCACTACAACACTAGTACTACATGTTCACCACAACACTAGTACTACATGTTCACTACAACACTAGTACTACATGTTCACTACAACACTAGTACTACATGTTCACTACAACACTAGTACTACATGTTCACCACAACACTAGTACTACATGTTCACTACAACACTAGTACTAAATGTTCACTACAACACTGGTACTACATGTTCACTACAACACTAGTACTACATGTTCACTACAACACTAGTGCTACAGGTTCACCACAACACTAGTGCTACAGGTTCACTACAACACTAGTACTACATGTTCACTACAACACTAGTGCTACAGGTTCACTACAACACTAGTACTACATGTTCACTACAAAACTAGTACTACATGTTCACTATAACACTAGTACTACATGTTCACTACAACACTAGTACTACATGTTCACCACAACACTACTACTACATGTTCACTGCAACACTAGTACTACATGTTCACTACAACACTGGTACTACATGTTCACTACAACACTAGTACTACATGTTCACTACAACACTAGTGCTACAGGTTCCTACAACACTAGTGCTACATGTTCCTACAACACTAGTACTACATGTTCCTACAACACTAGTGCTACAGGTTCCTACAACACTAATACTACATGTTCACTACAACAGTAATACTACCTGTTCACGACAACACTAGTACTACATGTTCACTACAACACTAGTACAACATGTTCACTACAACACTAGTACTACAGGTTCACTACAACACTAGTACTACATGTTCACTACAACACTAGTGCTACATGTTCACTACAACACTAGTACTACATGTTCACTACAACACTAGTGCTACAGGTTCACTACAACACTAGTACTACATGTTCACTACAACACTAGTACTACATGTTCACTACAACACTAATGCTACATGTTCACTACAACACTAGTACTACGTGTTCACTACAACACTAGTAGTACATGTTCCTACAACACTAGTACTACATGTTTACTACAACACTAGTACTACATGTTCACTACAACACTAGTACTACATGTTTACTACAACACTAGTACTACATGTTTACTACAACACTAGTACTACATGTTCACTACAACACTAGTGCTACATGTTCCTACAACACTAGTGCTACGTGTTCCTACAACACTAGTACTACATGTTCCTACAACACTAGTGCTACAGGTTCCTACAACACTAGTACTACATGTTTACTACAACACTAGTACTACATGTTCCTACAACACTAGTGCTACATGTTCACTACAACACTAGTGCTACAGGTTCCTACAACACTAATACTACATGTTTACTACAACACTAGTACTACATGTTCCTACAACACTAGTACTACATGTTCCTACAACACTAGTACTACATGTTCACTACAACACTAGTGCTACATGTTCACTACAACACTACTGCTACATGTTCACTACAACACTAGTACTACATGTTCCTACAACACTAGTCCTACATGTTCCTACAACACTAGTACTACATGTTCACTACAACACTAGTGCTACAGGTTCACTACAACACTAGTACTACATGTTCCTACAACACTAGTACTACATGTTCCTACAACACTAGTACTACATGTTCACTACAACACTAGTACTACATGTTCACTACAACACTAGTACTACATGTTCACTACAACACTAGTGCTACATGTTCACTACAACACTAGTACTACATGTTCTCTACAACACTAGTGCTACAGGTTCCTACAACACTAGTGCTACATGTTCCTACAACACTAGTGCTACATGTTCACTACAACACTAGTACTACATGTTCTCTACAACACTAGTACTACATGTTCCTACAACACTAGTGCTACATGTTCCTACAACACTAGTGCTACATGTTCACTACAACACTAGTACTACATGGTCCTACAACACTAGTACTACATGTTCTCTACAACACTAGTGCTACATGTTCCTACAACACTAGTGCTACATGTTCACTACAACACTAGTACTACATGTTCCTACAACACTAGTGCTACATGTTCACTACAACACTAGTGCTACATGTTCACTACAACACTAGTACTACATGTTCCTACAACACTAGTGCTACATGTTCACTACAACACTAGTGCTACATGTTCACTACAACACTAGTACTACATGTTCACTACAACACTAGTGCTACATGTTCACTACAACACTAGTACTACATGTTCCTACAACACTAGTGCTACATGTTCACTACAACACTAGTGCTACATGTTCACTACAACACTAGTACTACATGTTCCTACAACACTAGTACTACATGTTCCTACAACACTAGTGCTACATGTTCCTACAACACTAGTACTACATGTTCACTACAACACTAGTGCTACATGTTCACTACAACACTAGTACTACATGTTCCTACAACACTAGTGCTACATGTTCACTACAATATGTATCACTATGTTTGTCTTGTCTAAATTCCATTCTAACTTTGAAATTTTCACAGATGTTTCTTTTTATCGAGTGTTGTCAGCCTACAGTATAACTTGCAACAAAAACTTGCCTTAGAAAACCACAATGGTCTATAATCGCATAGAAATGCTTGGCGGCAACGTCAGTTTGCCAGAAAACAAACGGCGTCCAACCCACCTCTGGGTTGAATTGTATCAACCCAGAATGAGTGGGTTATACAATAAGAGAAAAGTACTTCTGCACTGCCAGATTAACAAGGATGGTTGGGTGAAAATCGGTGACGGGCGGGTGGAAGGGTCGTACACTGTTCCGTCTGGAACGGTCATCCCTCTGGAGGGGATCACGACAAACACATGTTTGGTGTCTTTTAAGTGGCGAAGCACCAAAAGTACTTTTTACAAAAACCGGATGAACATATCGACCTTCCTTGACCTCGTCCGCACCGAGTCCCCTCTTCGGGTTCAGGACAAGAGCAATAAACTCGAGTCAACTATTAGTTTTGCTAAGTGGGACAACGAATCGTCCTCTCTTGCTGTGGAGAAGGAACAGATGGTGTGGGACGTAGACGATGTCATACAGTTTAAGGAAGATCACATAATTCGGGGTTTGCCTCAAAAACAAGAGGAAGAAGAGACAGAGGGCTTAAGTATGTACACCCTCGCCACTCTTGTGTTATGTGTGGCGTTGGGGTTGTTGAAGGAGGAGAAGGAGGAGGCTGGGAAGGTGGAGGACAAGGACGATACCGTAATGTCTGAAGAAGATTACGTAGTTGTGGAATGGCCTCTTAGCGAAGAGGAAGAGAAGGTGGAGGACAAAGACGATACCGTAATGTCTGAAGAAGATTACGTAGTTGTGGAATGGCCTCTTAGCGAAGAGGAAGAGAAGGTGGAGGACAAAGACGATACCGTATTGTCTGAAGAAGATTACGTAGTTGTGGAATGGCCTCTTAGCGAAGAGGAAGAGAAGGTGGAGGACAAAGACGATACCGTAATGTCTGAAGAAGATTACGTAGTTGTGGAATGGCCTCTTAGCGAAGAGGAAGAGAAGGTGGAGGACAAAGACGATACCGTAATGGCTGAAGAAGATTACGCAGTTGTGGAATGGCCTCTTAGCGAAGAGGAAGAGAAGGTGGTTGAAGAGGAGGAGGTGGAGGTAGATAAGGTGATGGAGGAAGAACAGAAGGTGGAGGAGGAGGAAGGGAAGGTGGAGGAGGAGGAAGGGAAGGTGGAGGAGGAGGAAGGGAAGGTGGAGGAGGAGGAAGGGAAGGTGGAGGAGGTTAAAGTACTCAAGGGGAGGTATGGGAGGTGGTGGACTATATTTCTTGGAGGGTGTTGGTCCACTTTTCTTTTTTATTCCTGGTGGGTTTTGTTGAACGAAGGTTGAAAAGCGAGACCCCAAAATGTACCGCTGAACGTATGATAAAGGTTGTAAATAACTTGGTTATTTTATTTTATTACACCAATACAGTACAGTGCGGCTACATATCAACTGTTGTATACATTTATAGTTATGGAATGTCAGGGTTATCCTACAGCTTGTCACCGATGAACTGGGCCGGTGATATGTCAGGTAATCACATCTACTAGTCACCTTGTACTAGCTGGTGTTCCCTCCAACTCTTGTAGTCACTTCGTATTAATATTCACTTAAACACTATTTGTCTTTCTAGTTATCTCCCAAAATATAGACACTTAATGGTTATTAATAACGAAGTAACTGATAATTGCAAACGTCTATTTACGATAGTATGTATAAGGTAGTGTAGAGGCTGAGTGGTGTAGGGGGTGGGTGGTGTAGGGGGGGTGGGTGGTGTAGGGGGGGTGGGTAGTGTAGGGGGGTGGGTGGTGTAGGGGGGGGGTGGGTGGTGTAGGGGGGTGGGTGGTGTAGGGGGGGTGGGTGGTGTAGGGGGGGTGGGTGGTGTAGGGGGGTGGGTAGTGTAGGGGGGTGGGTGGTGTAGGGGGTGGTGGTGTAGGGGGGTGGGTGGTGTAGGGGGGGTGGGTGGTGTAGGGGGGTGGGTAGTGTAGGGGGGTGGGTGGTGTAGGGGGGGTGGGTGGTGTAGGGGGTGGTGGTGTAGGGGGGTGGGTGGTGTAGGGGGTGGGTGGTGTAGGGTGGGTGGTTGGTGTTGGGGGGGTGGGTTGTGTAGGGGGGGTGGGTGGTGTAGGGGGGGTGGGTGGTGTAGGGGGGGTGGGTAGTGTAGGGGGGGTGGGTGGTGTAGGGGGGGTGGGTGGTGTAGGGGGGGGTGGGTGGTGTAGGGGGGGGTGGGTGGTGTAGGGTGGGGTGGGTGGTGTAGGGGGGTGGGTGGTGTAGGGTGGGGTGGGTGGTGTAGGGGGGTGGGTGATGTAGGGTGGGTGGGTGGTGTAGGGGGGGTGGGTGGTGTAGGGTGGGTGGGTGGTGTAGGGGGGGTGGGTGGTTTACAGGGAGGAAAGGGTGAGGGTATGTAGGTAACGGGTGAGGAGAGGTGTGTGTGTGTGTGTGTGTGTGTGTGTGTGTGTATGTATGTGTGTGTGTGTGTGTGTGTGTGTGTGTGTGTGTATGTGTGTATGTATGTGTGTGTGTGTGTGTGTATGTGTGTATGTATGTGTGTGTGTGTGTGTGTGTGTTTGTGTGTGTGTGTGTGTGTGTGTGTGTGTGTGCAATATGTCAACAGAGCTCCCTCACTCCTTCCTTCCCTTCCTCCTCCACACGACGACAAGGAGACAACAACGACTCACATCCATATACTCCACCTAGCCACACCGGGTTTTTTGGCCTATTTACAAATTGACTGGTCGGTTTCCAATATAACCGATTTTGCCATTAACAAAAAAACACGTAACATACATACATAAATGCCTTCTGAACAGAGAGAGAAAACGCTGAACAGTTACTCTCACTCACTCAGGACTTATCAACACAGTTCTACAAGCGTGTCAGATGTTGGAGTGTCTCAGATAACGCAGAGTGAGGGAGGCTGTCCTTGTCATATATAATGTGTTGGAAGAGGCGCATTATTATTATTATTATTAGTAGTAGTAGTAGTAGTAGTAGTAGTAGTAGTAGTAGTAGTAGTAGTAGTAGTAGTAGTAGTAGCAGTAGTAGTAGTAGTAGTAGTAAACAAATATCAATAATGATAATATATACTACTAATTAAGTCAAATAATCACGTCCATTTTCAAAACATTATTCTTTACTTCTGGATTAAATGTAAACAAAAATACTCAGAGTAATAAGTAAGACGCTTTCAACTTGTAAATCTTATGTTCTTTTTTATTTACCTGTGAGACTCATAAGGCAGGAGGAGGGGGGGGGTGAGAGAGAGGGGGGGTGGTAAGAGGTGAGGGGAAGATAGTGAGGGGGGGGGAGGGTAATAAGTCACCTCCAGCTGTGTTTATCAGGACAGTCTCCACCACTCCCTCACCACCTGTTCTCCCTTACCACCAGTTCTCCCTCTTCTTCCCCTCCACACACACACATACACACATACACATCCCCAACACCCCTCCAATCTCCAATACCCCTCCCTCGCATCCCTCCATTACAGACACTCCTCTCTCTCCACAATCTTTCCTTCCAACCAACCTTTCCCTCCTCCACTCTACGTCCCCCCCCCCCCTCCCAAACAGCCTTTCCCTCTTCCATCTTACAATCCCTCACATCCCTTACCCCCCTCACCCCTCCCCCCTACCCCTCCACAATCCTAAGCCCCCTCCTCACAGCTCCCATTTGAAATCATCGGCACACCCTCAACTTACTGCATATGGACTGCTGGCATGTACGACTCTATGTGAGCTGCTGCTGTTGCTTCGAAATAGTGTGTGTGTGGGTGGGTGTGTGGTGGTGGGTGTGTCGTAGTAGAGTGTGTTCGGGTGTGGGTGGATGGGTGGGTGTAAGGGATAAAGAATCGGTGGGGTACGTGTCTCAGGGAGTATGTTTGGGTGTGGTGATAAGTGTGTCGAAGTGTGTTAGGGAATGCATTGAGGTGTGGCAGTAGTTGCATTGAGGTGCATTGGTAGGTGGGTTAGGGTGTGGTGTGTGTGTGTGTGTGTGTGTGTGTGTGTGTGTGTGTGTGTGTGTTTTTCTCTCATTGTGTGTTTCTATATATACAGGAGCATATCTAAACGTGTGTATATCTGTCTGTGTAAATATGATGAGTATATTTATAGAGTAACAGGACGTGTGTGTGTGTGAGGTCAGTCAAACCGGTAGTGGCCGACAGCCCTACTTTATGAATGAACCAACCAGAGTTCATTCAACCAGAGCAAGCCAATGGGAACCCACCTCCCTTACACGGTTCTTATATCCCTAAAACCACAGCCAACCAATAGGAATCCTTCTTTTTTTACTAATCCATAACCAACCAATGGGAACCGGTCTCTGTTTTTTTCTAATCCATAACCAACCAATGGGAACCCGTCTCTGTTTTTCACTAATCCATAACCAACCAATGGGAACCCGCCTCTGTATCATCCTAACCCGCCGTTAAAGGAATAAAACAAAACCATACTGTAGCTCCTCAAATTATGGAGGAAAAACATTAATTATCAAACTTCTCTGAGATCTTGTTATGTTACATGCAATTACCAAGTTTCATTAAAATCGATTAATATTAGTCCAAGTTATCGTGCGGACAATGACAGCTGGACGGACGGACTAAGGGACAAATTTTTCACACACCCAACATCGATCCTATAAAATCCGATGGACGACGACAGTAAAATAACCTGTAATGAGATGCCCTTTGAAACAATGCCCCCTTATTATCAAAAGCAAATTCTTGAAGGATATTAATATTATAAAAGAAAAACACAAATACTGTTTGAGTGTGACTAATGGCGGCGGTGGGAGAGGAGGAGATAAAGTTCACCCAAGTATTACACTGAAGGCCTCACTGTGTCGTGGTACAGCAATAACGTCTGGGAGAAACAAAGCAGATACGGACCAGTGCTTCCAACATGAGGCTTCGAGCTGTACCGGAATCTCTATCTAAGTGGGGTGTGGTGGGGTGTGGTAGAGTGGGGTGTGGTGGGGTGTGGTAGAGTGGGGTGTGGTGGGGTGTGGTAGAGTGGGGTGTGGTGGGGTGTGGTAGAGTGGGGTGTGGTGTGGAGGGGAGGGGTGTGGTGTGGAGGGGTGTGGTGGGGTGTGGTGTGGAGGGGTGTGGTGTGGAGGGGAGGGGTGTGGGTGTGGAGGGGTGTGGTGGGGTGTGGTAGAGTGGGGTGTGGTGGGGTGTGGTGGGGTGTGGTAGAGTGGGGTGTGGTGGGGTGTGGTAGTGTGGGGTGTGGTGGGATGTGGTAGAGTGGGGTGTGGTGGGGTGTGGTAGAGTGGGGTGTGGTGTGGAGGGGAGGGGTGTGGTGTGGAGGGGTGTGGTGGGGTGTGTGGTGGGGTGTGGTGGGGTGTGGTGGGGTGTGGTAGAGTGGGGTGTGGTGGGGTGTGGTAGAGTGGGGTGTGGTTGGAGGGGAGGGGTGTGTGGAGGTGTGGTGGGGTGTGGTAGAGTGGGTGTGGTGGTGTGTGGTGTGGAGTGGGGTGTGGTGTGGAGGGGTGTGTGTGGGTGTGGTGGGGTGTGGAGGGGTGTGGTGTGGAGGGGTGTGGTGGGGTGTGGTGGGGTGTGGAGGGGTGTGGTGTGGAGGGGTGTGGTGGGGTGTGGTGTGGTGTGGAGGGGTGTGGTGTGGAGGGGTGTGGTGTGGAGGGGTGTGGTGGGGTGTGGAGGGGTGTGGTGTGGAGGGGTGTGGTGGGGTGTGGTGTGGTGTGGAGGGGTGTGGTGTGGAGGGGTGTGGTGGGGTGTGGTGTGGTGTGGAGGGGTGTGGTGTGGAGGGGTGTGCTGGGGTGTGGTGGGGTGTGGAGGGGTGTGGTGTGGAGGGGCTGTGGTGGGGTGAGGTGAAATGAATCTTCTAAGTAAAGATACAAAAATACACTGAATCACTTGACATAAATTAAAACAACAATACGACCCAAAATACCATCAAAAGTATACTGAGAATCAACCTTAATGAGATACTCTTATATATAATTAAAGTCTTCAGTCCCTTTAAAGCATAATAATTAACTATCTTAATTTTGTCTCGTAATTGGTGCTAATTAAGCGTATCCAGGTAGATTCTCTTATAATTTCAATTAGATTCTTAGGAGTTTACCTTAAGTCAACCAGGTAAGCGAAATTTATACTTTTTTCACTTAAAGGAAAAATTCAACGTACGATCCTTTGAGAGTCTGACCCAACATAGACTCTCGCTGTTCAAGAATTATATATTAAAAGGCTCACACAAGCTTCCTGAGTCTCTGGGTGAAAGAAAGATGTTTTAGTTTGTTTGTGTGTGTTAGAGGGTCGGTGTGTGTCAGATGGGTAGTATAAGAAGCACGGGGTGTCATACGTGTGTGTCAGAGGGTCGGTGTGTGTGTCAGATGGGTAGTATAAGAAGCACGGGGTGTCATACGTGTGTGTCAGAGGGTCGGTGTGTGTGTCAGATGGGTAGTATAAGAAGCACGGGGTGTCATACGTGTGTGTCAGAGGGTCGGTGTGTGTGTCAGATGGGTAGTATAAGAAGCACGGGGTGTCATACGTGTGTGTCAGAGGGTCGGTGTGTGTGTCAGATGGGTAGTATAAGAAGCACGGGGTGTCATACGTGTGTGTCAGAGGGTCGGTGTGTGTGTCAGATGGGTAGTATAAGAAGCACGGGGTGTCATACGTGTGTGTCAGAGGGTCGGTGTGTGTCAGATGGGTAGTATAAGAAGCACGGGGTGTCATACGTGTGTGTCAGAGGGTCGGTGTGTGTGTCAGATGGGTAGTATAAGAAGCACGGGGTGTCATACGTGTGTGTCAGAGGGTCGGTGTGTGTGTCAGATGGGTAATATAAGAAGCACGGGGTGTCATAGGTGTGTGTCAGAGGGTCGGTGTGTGTCAGATGGGTAGTATAAGAAGCACGGGGTGTCATACGTGTGTGTCAGAGGGTCGGTGTGTGTCAGATGGGTAGTATAAGAAGCACGGGGTGTCATACGTGTGTGTCAGAGAGTTCGCTTGTGTTGTGTGAAATTGGATCCTATATACAAAGGTGTGTGTGTGTGTGTGTGTGTGTGTGTGTGTGTGTGTGTGTGTGTGTCTCAAGGAAGGAGTGAAAGTAATGTGTATTGTACCGGATGTTGGTAGTGATGGTGGTAGTGTTGTTGTTGTTGTTGTTGTTGTTGTTTTTGGTGGTGGTGATGTTGTTGTTGTTGTTGTTGGAGGGACACAAGAGGCGGAGGGTCGTGTCCTGATCCTATCTAAGAGGGAGAGGTCACCAAGTGTTGGGTTTCATGTACTTGTAACTTATGTAGACGCTAAATAGAGCTTGTCCCCTGGAGGGCCTGTGAAGGTAGGGAAGGGGGGAGGGAGAAAGAGGGTGAGGGGGTGGGGGGGGGAGGGAAGGAAAGGAGGGAGGAAGGGAGCAAAAAGGAGAGAGAAAAGGGGTAAGGGGAGGGAGAAGTAAGGAAAGATGGTGAGGTAGAGAGAGGAAAGAAAGAGGGAGGGAGACTTGACACAATTATGTTCGTTCATAGGAGAGAGAGAGAGAGAGAGAGAGAGAGAGAGAGAGAGAGAGAGAGAGAGAGAGAGAGAGAGAGAGAGAGAGAGAGAGAGAGACCCTATAAACCAGTATTATATTGCACCTGGCTTAACTAATCCTCCCTAATCATCTACGGCTTTCTACGCCATGTAATAAGAGAGACTGACCAAAAATAAGGAGAATAATCAGTAACATATTAAAAGGCAATGCTGGTTGATACTCCCCTACACAACCTAACCTAACCTAACCTAACCTAACCTAACCTTGTCCCCGTCATAGGGCATCGAGGGAGTGTGTGTGTGTATGGATGGGTTAGCCTCATAGTCCCTACGAAATCGAGTGGAAGAGAAGCTGTGAATAGTTACTCTTGTTCTACACACCATCATAAAGAGGTGATAAGGAAGAGGAGGCTTCAGAAGGCTTCTCTCTCTTTAGTGAAGGAGGAGAAGAAGTGAGGAGGAAGTGGAAGGGGAGGAGACGATGGGAGGAAGAGGAAGTGGAGGGGAGGAGAAGAGGGGAGAAGGATGTTGAGAGGGAGGAAGAAGAAGAGGGAGGAGCAGGAAGAGAATTTAGGACATAGAACTTTAAAAACATCTTAGGAGACTCGCTGAGGTGGTCAAGATCATACTTAAGTAAAGAAATAATTAAAGATATTTAGAATAATTAAAAAGCCAATTACGCTGCGCCACAACATTATAACAAATAAAATAACAAGTAAAAAAAAAGTAAAAGCAAGTAAAAGTTAAATCCTTTATCAACCTTATACGTACAGTAAGAATCTGCCTCACGCGTGTAAAATGAATTAACAAGTCGGGTATTTCTCATCGAATATTTCTCATGCTATTTTCCTGTCCTCTGGGTAAACGGGTCACCACTAACGAACCGCTAATTACAAACAACGACGAACACTTTGTCTATTTACTGTCATCTTCCTAATACTGTAAACGTGTAAAGAAAAGTTATTCGCTATTAACTTTTAAATAGAGTGAGGAGACCCAAGGCAAGAACAGCGAGACTAAATATCATCCATCTGTTTTCTCCTGGGTTGAAAATTCCTCCACGTTCTTCTCTCTACTCTATCTTCTTACTAAATTATCTCAGCCTAGAAATTAATCCCTCTCGGTAATATACCAACCCTGAGCTCATTTACAAGTACAGGCATACACAGTGTAGATCTTTAGTTAACCCCCAAGTGTCTAATGCTATTCATTCTACGCTGCGACAAACCTCCATTGCATATGACAATAACATAGTAACCCCTGAAACAATGCTGGGTGGCGTCAAAACAATACCATAATAATCCTCTTAAATCCATCCACACAGCGACATCGGATCCCTGTAGTCTGTAGTCTCCCCGCTTGAACAAAAAACTGCGACAGTAGACGGCCGGAGCGGTTAAGATAACACAGGTACCCCATTGAACAAGACCTGACGTAATCCTTCGTTTTCTGTTGGCTGGACTCGCCCCCTCGCGTGTTCGTGTTGTCTACATTTTGAAACTTGTTTATTAAAGAGTCGTTCTGGCGTGAAATTTGAGGTCCTATTTGACCCCTGTAAAAACTGAAGGATTCTTGCGGTTTTCTGATGAGCTCGTGCCGGGGTGAGAGAAGAGGAGGAGGAGGGGGGGGGGGGGGCGAGGGAGCGGGAAAGGAGGAAGAAGAGGAAGGCAGCCACACCCACATCACAGCTACACGCTTGAGGAAGTCTTCTAGCTGGCGAGTGTTATCTTTTACAGCTGAAAATGGGCCCCAATTCTAATAGTTTTTTTTTGTCCTAATAGGCCCTAAATCCTACTAGGCCCCAACCTCTTCATCAGGATTGGGGCTGCTAAGGCCTGGGGGTCTATCGGGACTTCAGCCTATTAGAACTAAGACCCTATCCTAACAGTTTAATTATTTTAGATAAGGTCGGGGTCTAAAAGGACTGGGGTCTACCAGGACTGGGGCCTGCATGACCAGTCACCGTATAATATCAATAATATATTATTTATTATGATCGTCAAGGTCTTGGTGGTATATTCAGCTCTGAGCCATTGGTTTGTGTCGTGCAGTAAATAGTTAACTTTATGACTTGTTTGTCTCCTTACTTGTTGTTTTGATTGTTTTGTTTTGTTTAATTAAATAAAACATTGATTTATAATTATTTTTTATATACGCATGGATATATATAATGTCTGTCTGTCTACATACATACATACATACATACATACATACTTCACAATATTAGTTACAGGTGAGAGGCGAAGGTGACTTGTCTATCACGAGGACAACAACAAAAATATAATTACCACGAAACTAACAGTGTGTGTGTGTGTGTACAGGTGTGTGTGTGTACAGGTGTGTGTGTGTGTGTACAGGTGTGTGTGTGTGTGTGTACAGGTGTGTGTGTGTGTGTATAGGTGTTGGTGAAGAGGAACACTAACCTAACCTATCCAAACTACTAAGCTAGGAGCCCAGTTATTTACGGGTCAAAACATTAATTTTTTTGGTTAGGTTAGGTTAGGTTAGATTAGGTTAGGTTAGGTTAGGTTAGATTAGGTTAGGTTAGGTTAGGTTAAGGAGGGAGGGAGGTGGTGGTGATGGAAAAGGAAGAGGTTAAATAAATAGATGTAAATTGAAAATAAAAGAATATTTATAAAAAGAACTTGCGAATTTACAGATCTCACCCAAGAATTATATACTCATGGTGTAAATTAACGTAAATATTACTGTAATTCCCCTTTGTAAATTGTAAACAGAGGGACATATGAGTCGTTAGTGTAGAGTAAAATAGTAAATTTTATTCCAGAATTAAAATTGTAATATAATCTGAAATTTCTCTCCTGTAAATTGTAAATGTAGCCGTAAGAAATAAAAATAAACTAAAATGATTTACGTAAATATCTAAGAAAATGCAAAAAAAAAAAAAAAATAAGAAATACTGAAAGAGGCTTAAGTATAGAGGAGCAAATGCATTACGAACCTAATAAAAAAAATTACGTAAATAAATTAAACAAAATCATTACACAAAAACATTAAACAAAAACATTAAAAAAAATCATTCCACAAAAACATTAAACAAAAACATTAAACAAAAACACTAAACAAAAACATAAAATCCATTCCTGAAAAAAAGTAAAAAAAATTACGGTTTCCATCAATTACAGTGAGGTTTTTTGGCCCTGTAATCCCCAGCCATAACTCGCCGGGGTAGTGAGGTGAGGAACCCAGAGGAGATCAATTTATAGGTTCAAGGCGCAACGTTATGCTTGTACTAACACGAGGGCGCCCAGCGAGGTGTATGGCCACGCCTACATCTAACTGACTCTAAACTGGGTCCTTCGCGGGGGGGGCCTGCCAGAGGTGGGGGGTAGGAGAAGGTGGTGGGTGGTGGGTGGGTGTCTTGGATGGCTGTTGGGCTTACTCTGGGTAGGTGGGTGGGCGCATGAGGGTGGGTGGGCTTGTTTTTCAGTTAGTGGGTGGGTGGGTTTGGTTTGGGTGAGAGGGCGTGAAGGTGGATAGGAGATAGGGAGGGGGGTGGATTGGATATAGGAGGAAGAGTAATGGGTAGGGGGGGCGTGGACGTTGGGGAGGGGGGTGAGAAGGGGTGTTGGAACGGGCGTGGGGAGGAGGATTTAGATGGAAAGGAGAGAGGGTGCCTGAGAATGTGTCAGTGGGAGGGGCAGTGAGAGAAATCATGGAACAGGAAAGAGGTGGAGGAAAACTAAAGGAGAGAGAGAGAGTATAGAATAGAAAGGGGTGAATAAAACAAAGGAAAGAAAAGGCAGGAAACGGATAAAGATGAGGAATGGTGTAGACGACGATTAAGGGAAGGGAGAGTAACGAATGAGGTTAAAGTACAAATGGAAAAGAAAGATATGAGGAGAGCAGGTGAGGAGGGTGACGAAAGGTAGGAGAAGAATGAGGATGGGCAAGGATGAGAGAGAGAGAGAGAGAGAGAGAGAGAGAGAGAGAGAGAGAGAGAGAGAGAGAGTAAACAGAGGCGAGAGGGGAAAGGAGGCAATGAGTTAGTATTAAGAAAGAGCGAGGCAATCAGTAGCGAGGTAAGGAGAGTCAGTGGCGAGTCGATGGCGAGTAAGGGCGAGTCAATGGCGAGTCGAAGGCGAGTGAGGGCGAGTCAATGGCGATAACTTTCTCGGTCATGCTTTGTTGATTTCTATTATGGGATTGGGTATATATCGCCAGGGATTAAGATCTGCCTCAGTCGACGATAAAATACAACAGTGGAGGTGTTTTTCTGGCCCGTGTTGATAAACGTAGTAGTCAAGCGTGTACACTACTGTGTCTCACACCCAGATTAACCTGTGTACTCTATGTGTGTGTACCTGTTCATACCTCATGTGTAGGAGAGAGAGAGAGAGAGAGAGAGAGAGAGAGAGAGAGAGAGAGAGAGAGAGAGAGAGAGAGAGAGAGAGAGAGACGACGGCGAAGAAGAAAATCGAAGGAAAAACAGAGAAAAAAGACGTAAAAACAGAAGAAAGTAGGAATAAGAAGAAAACTTTTGAGTGGTGTTCCTCGAGTCACAAGACAATACCTCCTCCATTATCACCACATTATCTCTGCTGAAACGTTTGCGGCAAGATAGTGTTACAAAGATACATACACGCCCTTAAAGCCATTACCGGGTCCTAACACTATCACGACACGCGGGGAGGAAAAGATACATACACGCCCTTAAAGCCATTACCGGGTCCTAACACTATCACGACACGCGGGGAGGAAAAATAATACATATTTATATACCATGAAATATCTTATACACCTGTGAAGAAATACGACACACACCTGAGAGCATACAGGTAATATACACACACACCTGATAGCATACAAGTCATACAGGTATATACACACACCTGATAGTATATACAGGTAATTACAGACCCCTGAAATATATATATATAAGCAGAAACACCTGAACGAATAATATAGTATAATATAAATGGAGAAACTAAAGGCAAACGATATTATCAGGAATTACTTGAGAAATATATACGATAGAATTCACACACCTGTAACAAGAGGTCATGACCCTAGTGAGAAATGATGACCTCACACACTAAAGAGAGAATGTTCTTGTCAGGTCATGGATCTCTCTCTCTCTCTCTCTCTCGCTTGACCAATTAAAACTCCACTTTATGTCCAAATTATTGACCTTTGACCCGTGAAGAGAGTTTTAGGTGATTCAGCTACCAGGGTTAGTAAGCATTGTTGAGTAGTCTTAATTTTAGGTGATTCAACTACCAGGGTTATTAAGCATTGTTGAGTAGTCTTAATTTTAGATGAGCTCTCTCTCTCTCTCTCTCTCTCTCTCTCTCTCTCTCTCTCTCTCTCTCTCTCTCTCCCAAATGGCTTTTAAATATACAATGATTTGAACCTCAGGTGAATAGTAATTAGTTTACCTTGATCAAACCTCCTTTCCTTCACATTGATTTACGTACAAATATATTTCACCTTAAATTCTCTTCGTCTCGTTTTGTTTATCGACAGTGTTTGTAATTTGCATAAAAGCTCAGGTAACACTTAATTAGTTTTGTTAATTAGTCTTCTTAGGTAGCGTGTATGTATGTGTGTGTGTGTGTGTGTGTGTGTGTGTGTTTGTTTAGTTTTAGTTAATTCAGTTGTTTTATCTCTATTATTTTAGTGAGAGAGAGAGAGAGAGAGAAGAATATCTACCCCCCCCCCCCCAAAAAAAAACATGCATACAATTCTCAATATTGCTACCCCCCCCCCCCCCACACACACAGTTATATACCATCGCTATACTCGCTTATATAACAAAATCCAGCCAGAGCATTATAGCATTTCCTCACAGCATCACTTAACTTACCAATAAAAAAAAAGGTTTAATTAGTGTAGATTACCTGAGCACAATAAAAGAGAGGTTAATTACTCCGATAGCTAATTAATGAGGTAATGAAAGGTAATTAAGGTAATTAAGATGATATCGTGTTGCTGTTTTTTTTTATTGTGTAGTTAAATGTGTGTGTAAAATAAGCGTCATCTGAAGAATAACCTAACCTAACCTAACCTAACCTAACCTAACCTAACCTAACCTAAATTAACCTAATCTAACCTAACCTAAATTAACCTAATCTAAAACGTAAATGAACCCCTATAAACATCTTGTACAGGAGACGTATGGTAGAACCCGTATATAATCTCACCTCAGCTACAGTGACAGGCTACAGTGACAGGCTACAGTGACAGGCTACAGTGACAGGCTACAATGACCAGCTACAGTGACAGGCTACAGTGACCAGCTACAGTGACAGGCTACAGTGACAGGCTACAGTGACCAGCTACAGTGACCAGCTACAGTGACAGGCTACAGTGACCAGCTACAGTGACAGGCTACAATGACCAGCTACAGTGACAGGCTACAGTGACAGGCTACAATGACCAGCTACAGTGACAGGCTACAGTGACAGGCTACAGTGACCAGCTACAGTGACCAGCTACAGTGACAGGCTACAGTGACCAGCTACAGTGACAGGCTACAGTGACAGGCTACAGTGACCAGTACCGCCATACTACAGTACACACTCGTGTTTGTGAGTGAGTGTTTGACTGCTCACTGGTAACGTGTAATGTTGAGTGTTACACAAACGAACAAACACCAGTACATAAATAAAGATAAACAAACACAGAAACAAGAGCAAACAAACAGATAAACAAACAAGCCTATGTAAACAACCCAACAGAGAGAGAGAGAGAGAGAGAGAGAGGATGAACAGTAGCTAGACAGGGTGGGGCAGAGAGAGAGGGAGAGGCCAACCCATTTCCCACACTGGCCAATACATCAGATAAGAGAGCACAGATTAAACACAACACCGACTGTATAATATAGTGATCCAGTAACTTACCTGCAGAACATCAGCGTCACACACCTGTACCTTACCTGTGGGAGGTTAATGAGTCCTGCAAGTGGGTAGGGGTTAGGGAGAGGGGAAGAGAGGAAGGGAGAGGAGGGATAGGGGAGGGGGGGAGAGGAGGGATGGGAGGGGGAGAGGAGAAGGTTGGGGAGGGGAGGGATGGGAGGGGGAGAGGAGAAGGTGGGGTAGGGGAGGGGATGGGGAGAAAAATACTTACATAAAGGTTTGAACAGCAGTAAACACCACTACTACCTGAACTAGTAACGAGAAGTGACGTGTATTATTTATTTATATTTTTTATAAGGTGGGCAATAGGTGAGGAGGGGGGGGAGAGGGGGTAGAGAGGGGGAGGTGGGCCGCAGGAGGTAGGGAGAACTGAGGGAGGGGGTCGAACGTGGGTACTTTGGTAATCTCATTTTCCATCTAATTTAAGATGTGATCTCAAGAGAGGTACATTGGTATATTGAATTAAAACACCAAGTAACATTGTTCCTTTAAGGCACAGGTACAATGTTTATCTGCCAGGTATACATTGATTGTTACTGAGAATCACCTTAGAGTTTATAGGTATATATATTGTGAGTCTTTAAGTTATGTCCAATAGGAGTTTTTATTTATGTTTTATATCAATATTTAATACAGATGAACGACCCAATTAGGTATAAACTGTCGGTAATGTATAGTTAGTGTTCTTGTTAACTTACTGGCTACTTACTATTATCATTTACAAAATCGGTAACTAGCAAAACATATCCAAACTATTTTTTTTTAATTTATGTTAGGTTAGCTTAGCTTAGGTTAGGTTAGGTTAGGTTAATAATGTTGATAATTTTTAGTTTGTTATAGTGATTATCTCTCACACACACACACACACACACACACACACACATGGCCAGGGCCAGGGCCATCGTCAACAAGGCCACTGAAGACAAAGTGGGGCCCATACCTCAACAACACGTTCAATCGTCCAAACAGAAATAAGGTGTTCGAACAGTAGAAGGTGTTCGGATAAGTGGGAGGTGTTCGGATAAGTGGGTGGTGTTCGGATAAGTGGGAGGTGTTCCGATAAGTGGGTGGTGTTCGGATAAGTGGGAGGTGTTCGGATAAGTGGGAGGTGTTCGGATAAGTGGGAGGTGTTCGGATAAGTGGGCGGTGTTCGGATAGGTGATTCCTCTCGTTCCTGTGTTATTTTTCCTCACGACAAACGAACACTCACATGCAGCCATTTCAACCCTTTAACCAAATCCATTTACATTGCCACACACACCCGGCTCAGCCACACGTAACCATACCCACCTACCCAGTCACATACCCACACTCACCTAACCAATCACACCCACACCCACACCCACACCCATCCACCCACACCCACACCCATCCACCCAACTATAGTTACATAGACATTCCTAATCACCCAACCACACGCAAATCCACAAACCCACTCACCATCACATCCACACTCAACCACACTCAACCACACACCACCCACTCAACCAACCACAAACTCCATACCTAATTCACTATTCCACACCCACCTCCTTAAACTAACCACACCTACAACCACAACCGACCACACCCACAACCACACCCAACTACCTTCAGGTCCTAGTAGCCCTCCCCCTCCTTCCTTCCCTTTCCCCCTCCTTCCCTCTCCCTCTTCTTCCTTCCCTCCTCCCTTCCTCCATCCCTCCCTCTTCTCTCCCTCTCTCTCACCCTCCCTTCTACACCAGCACTAGCAGTAGAGAGAGAGAGAGAGAGAGAGAGAGAGAGAGGGCCTTGCATCGGGCCCCTTAACACGGCAGCCATTACATCGTCAGGTGATGAATCGTCCGTCCGTCATCATCCACCTCGCTAAATTACCGACCTGATGAATCTCGCTATGATTTGTGATGATTACAGCTTGATGTGGGTGGGTGGGTGGGTGGGTGGGTGGGAGGGATGGTAGGAGAAGGAAGAGAGGGAGGGAAATAATGTCTGCTTGCATGTCTTCTTGCTTGCCCAATACTTAAGAAGAAGAAATATAGAGAATATGAAGAAGAAGAAGAAGTAGTAGTAGTGGTAGCAGGAGGAGGAAGAGTAGCACTTAGAGATGACTGATGTATGAGAGAGAGAGAGAGAGAGAGAGAGAGAGAGAGAGAGAGAGAGAGAGAGAGATGGTTGGGTTATTATCGTTATAAGTTTCCAATTAATTACAGTTCCCAGGTAGGAATTTTCTTATTATTATTATTATTATTATTATTATTATTACTATTATTATTATTATTATCATTATTACTATTATTATTATTATTATTATTATTATTATTATCATTATTATTATTATCGACTCTGTATACTGAATATTCTGGAAGTTGAGGTAAGGTGAGGTAAAGGAAAAGTTCGTTTAAATAATTCTTCTACATTACTTAGTTTCTGAGCCCCCCTCTACTGTCTACACCTGTCTTATACCTCTGTCAGTCTCCCGTCTTCTCCTCCTCCTTCTTCTCATCCTCTTCCTCCTCTTCCTTCCCTTAATCCTCTTCTCCTCCTCCTCCT
The DNA here is from genome assembly GCA_958450375.1 of Homarus gammarus. Lineage (NCBI taxonomy): Eukaryota > Metazoa > Arthropoda > Malacostraca > Decapoda > Nephropidae > Homarus > Homarus gammarus. Next base: position 381,780 of record CAUDMG010003340.1, read on the forward strand.
CCTCCCCATCATCCTCCCCCTCACCCCCCCCTCCTCCTCCTCCTCCTCCCCATCATCCTCCCCCTCACCCCCCCCCCTCCTACTCCCCCTTGACCCACCACACACACAGGTATGGGGAGACAACACAGGTAAGATATACACACAGGAAACTAATTAATTTGCACCAACAGGTAACAATAGTATTATGAATCATTAATGGTCTATAGTTACACCTGTGTATTTGGTGGCTGTAGAAATTGATTATGTATATATGTATGTATGTATGTATGTATGTATGATAGCGGTATGCACTCCAATACTAACCTAACCTAACCTAACCTAACGTAAGATTATATTGGACACTAATCATTAGATACCTCGGTATTATTACGGTATATAACTATTAAACGTTTATCGAATCTAAGTTAATAATCTTCATGTAAATAAGAAAAATGACTCAAATAACGATTAGTTTTTGTGAGAATTTAAATATTGCATAAATTAAGTGTATGTGTGTGTGTGTGTGTGTGTGTGTGTGTGTGATGCGTGGGGGAGGCTTCATTAGTATGGGAGAGGTCTAAAGGGGCGTGGGAGAGGCAAAGTAGGGCGTGGGAGAGGCGCGGCAGGGCGTGGGAGAGGCTCAAGAGGGTGAAAAAGAGGCGCGGCAGGGCGTGTGAGAGGCAAAGGACGGCGTGGGAGAGGCGCGGCAGGGCGTGGGAGAGGCTCAAGAGGGTGTGGGATAGGTGTGGCAGGGCGTGGGAGAGGCTCAAGAGGGTGAAAAAGAGGCGCGGCAGGGCGTGGGAGAAACGCGGGATGGCGGCGTGGTAGAGGCGCGGCAGGGCGTGGGAGAGACGCGGCAGGGCGTGGGAGAGGCGCGGGAGGGCGTGAGAGAGGTGGAACCGATCAGCGAAGGTCTGCTGGGTGTACAGGTGTTCAGTAGTTATATATGCAGTATATACCTGTGCCTGTTACCTGTATATACCTGTGCTTGTTACCTGTATATACCTGTGCTTGTTACCTGTTCATGCATATATACCGACTGGCCTCTAGTTACATATACCTGCAGATGTTCATTAAGATATATACCTGTTAGCATTGTCTATATACAGTATATACCCGAATTATATACCGTTATAAGTACCGGTGTTCAATTACATATATCATACCTCGCTGTTCAGTTCTATAATACCAGCAGGTGTTCAATTCTATATACATGCTGGTACTAGATGTTCAATTATATACCTGTTGTTCACTATTATATATATATATATATATTTCTATATCCCCGTCAGTGTTCAGTCAAGCCTAACGTTATAAATGTTCACTCATCCCGCCGACCATTACTGTTCATCATAGTGTTTGTATGTTATTAAATGTTCAGTATTTAATTTGCTTCTCTTGTTCTGTCAGCGGGAGTTCTGTTGATGTTCATTCATAAGAGACGATCATAGTTCTTCGTTCATACATGTTATTCATACTGTTAATGTTCTTTCATACAGGGTTACTATACTTGTGTTCTTCATTCATACACGTTATACATTAGCATCATTCATACAACTCATTCATATACAATAGATGTCATTTCAACCATGTACAATCATTTACATACGAAGAAAACCACAATATCTTCCTTCTACGCTAAAATACAGTAAGGTACCACGATACAAGATAAAATACAGAGATTACAGTACCAACAAATAATACTGTAATTTAAACCAAGCTAAACGATAATAAAACCTGTATCATTCAGTATAATGAAGTACAGTCGATGGGTACAGTATTAATACACCATACGGACGCAAATACTTAACAAATTACACATACAACACGGCGAAAAATACATACAGTATATGGTAATATTATATGTATATGGGTAGGATATGTATATATATATAAATCCTATTAGACCATACTAACTATATATACATTACATAACTGTAAATAATATGTATTTTAATATTATGTAACATACAGAAATACAAGATACTTCATACAGACAGACAGACAGACAGACAGAAACAGAGACAGACAGAAACAGAGACAGACAGACAGACAGACAGACAGACAGACAGAAACAGAAACAGAGACAGACAGACAGACAGACAGACAGACAGAAACAGAGACAGACAGAAGCAGAGACAGACAGACAGACAGAAACAGACAGACAGACAGAAACAGACAGACAGACAGACAGACAGACATGGAACACAATATTAAAGAAAAACTAAGAAGACGAACTCAAAACACAAGCTAAGTTTTTGTCAATTAATAACTATGAAATTTTGTTCTTGTTTGCCATCTGTCTAACGAAGAGTAAACAAAAAAAAAAACAATATTACAAACTATCGAACAAAATCACAAACAAGGAAGGAGAGGAAGAAGAATTGAACTGGGATTTTGTTAACTCAACTTCCTAACACAGATCCACAATTACACAAACCCACAAACCCACAATTACACAAACCCACAAACCCACAATTACACAAACCCACAATTACACAATTTCACAAACCCACAAACACACAATTACACAAACCCACGATTACACAAACCCACAAACACACAATTACACAAACCCACAATTACACAAACCCACAATTACACAAAGCCACAAACCCACAACCACACAAACCCACAAACACAAACTTTCTAACAAAGCCACAAACTAACAAAAAAAAAACAGAGTGAGGGGGGGGTAGGGACAGGGGGGAGAGGGGGAGGGGTGGGGGGGGAAGTGGGAAGGGGGAGGGGAGGGGAGGGGAGAAGGGGAGCGGTTCAGAAAGAAGTTAATCAACGTTGTAGGTTTGAAAACTAAGCGAGCGTGGAGACCAGGACTGTTTTTGTTCAGTGACTTCAACTTGAGTCTGTTTTTTGTGGTAGAGCCTTGGCACGAGTGTTCTGTGACCCGCGGCCACCACCACCACCACCAGGAGGACGAGGAGGAGGAGGAGGAGAAGGAAGAGGAAGAGGAGGAGGAGGAGGAGGAGGTGGAGGAGGGTGCAATGTCCGAGGAAAGGTCAACACAGTTATAAGGTCAAGGAAGAAGGAAATTAATCCATAGAAATTCTTAAAAGACTTTGAGATGGTTAAGTAAGGTGGTGGTGGTGGTGGTGGTGGTGGTGGGAGAGAGGATGAGAGGTTGTTGTGGTGGTGGTGGTGGTGATAGTGATGATGGTGGTGATGGTGAAATATCCGAGGAAAGGTCAAGCTGATTGCGAGGTCACTCCAGTCAACGGGGGTGAGGGTCGGGGAGGAGGTGAGGGGGGAGGGGGAGGTGAGGGGGGATGGGGTGAAGTTTACTATTAAAATCTTGGGGAGGTAAAATGTGTTTGTTTAATAGGGTGGTGGTGGTAGTAGTGGTGGTGGTGGTGGTGGTGGTAGTGGTGGTGGTAGTGGTAGTGGTAGTGGTAGTAGTGGTAGTGGTAGTGGTGGTGGTAGTGGTGGTGGTGGTAGTAGTGGTGGTGGTGGTAGTGGTGGTGGTGGTAGTGGTGGTAGTGGTAGTGGTGGTGGTGGTAGTGGTAGTGGTGGTAGTAGTGGTGGTGGTAGTAGTAGTGGTGGTGGTAGTGGTAGTGGTGGTAGTAGTGGTGGTGGTGGGTGATGGTGGTAGTAATTATGGAATATGGATGATAATATTATGAAAAAATGCGTAGGAGAAAAACGAAGACGAGGAAGAAACAAAAAGAAGAAGAAAGAATAGGAAGAATAACAGAAGGTAACGAAGAGAGAGAGAGAGAACTTGGTGTAATAATCAGAAAACTATCGAGAGTAAATTGAAAGATAAGAGCCAAGGAAGAGATTGAGAGGTCACTGAAGAAGGTCAAGAAACACAAAAAGATCAAGAAAGATAGATTAGAAAATTATAGACAACGAATGGAGGAGATAGCAAGGAGGTGGATAACAAACGATTACAGACCAGGGAAGAAAAACGAGTAAAAAAAAATAATGAAGGAACAACAATTAAAAAAAAAACACATAAATTATAGAAAATATTAAATTATGAATAAACAGGAAGAGGAACAATTATAGATAAAGACAGATTATATGTAAATAGATAAAGTTATACAGAGATATACAAATAGAAAGATGGTTAATAATACAATCTAGTTATACCTAAGGTGATGTTATAGGTAAAATAACATACAGGTAAATGGAGATTATAGGTAAACGAAGGTTATATACGAGAGATAGTTTTAAAAGGAGTGAAAGTGAGTGAGTTATCTTATAAATAAACGATGGAAAGGTAGAGATATAGGGAGATGTTCTTTAGAGATGTAAACGTAGAGAAGTTAAAAGGGTTAGAAATAATATTAATTTATTCTTACACACCTGAAATCCCAATAGCACCACTAGCATCAACATGAATAGCACTACTAGCATCAACATCAATAGCACTACTAACATCAACATCAATAGCACCACTAGCACCAACATCAATAGCACCACTAGCACCAACATCAATAGCACCACTAGCACCAACATCAATAGCACCACTAGCATCAACATCAATAGCACTACTAGCACCAACATTATCTACTGTTACTATCACCGACCATCACCACTTACCACTACTGGCATTTACAATCACTGCCACCCCATCAACACTACCACCACTGCTAGCAGCCTGCCACTACCACTATCATCACATGTTTACACCACAGTTTGAGAGACCACACAAACGCATATGACTGAAGAGAGAGAGAGAGAGAGAGAGAGAGAGAGAGAGAGAGAGAGAGATTGTGTGCCACTGCTGGTCTGACCTTAGCTGAACCCTGGGGTATACTTTGGGGGGGGGGGGGTATATGTCATACTTCCAGAGGCAATGGTTATACTCAGATAAAAGGTCAAACTCACCTCGAGTACACCTGGAGCCACGCCGCCATCTCAAACACTCGCTGACGTAACCTGAGCTAATCCCTTGAGATCTCCTTCAGAATAAACTCAAATGTCTCTCGTAGAATAAACTTAACACTGACTTCCAGAACAAATTTATTCTTCCTCTTCAATAACCAAAGGATCTTTAAAACCCCAGGTAGGCAAAAGATCCACTGTCCTCACCTGATGCACCTTAATTACCCCCCTTCATCTCACCTGGTCTGACCTTCACTAATTTCTTTCTTGGACTTATCGTGAGGGCATGGTATATACCCACCTACCCCCCCCCCCCCCCCCACCGCTCCAGAGGGCAATGATCGTCATGCCTGAGAAAAGGTCACCATTGACCTCCCTGGGTACACCTGGTGGTCACTAGTTGGGGGCAGGGTAGGGGGGGTGAGGGGTAGGGGGTGTGAGGGTAAGGGGAGGTATAGGTGGGGGTGAGAGTAGGGGAAAGATGGTAGGGGATGAGGGTAGAGGAGGAAAGGGTAGGGTAGAGGGTAGGGGGTAAGGGTGGTGGGTGAGAGGTAGGAGGGGTGAGGGATAGGAGGGGTAGGAGGGGTAAGGGTGGGGGGTAAGGGTAGAGGGGTAAGGGGTAGGAGGGGTGGGAGGGAGGGGGGATATCAACTCTGGCCAACTTAGCTATTAATCAAGTTTTTGTCTGTCTTGGCTTGGGTGTTGGTCCGCTTTTAAAATGTTAACTGTGTCCTCAAATCATAAATTAAACTTAATGGTTGTGAGATAAATCGTTCTAAAGCTTATATTTGTTAGCGGCGACACCTTTAAGAAGTTGTAATTGCCTTATGTAACCTGAGCTGTCGTAAATATTACCTGTGTAATTGTTATGATAATTTGTCCCATTCATTTGTTCGTTTTCAGGTGGACCTTTTGTTAGGGTTTGAGTTGAGTACCTGGGTGTTGTGGGTTATTATTATTATTATTATTATTATCCCAAGGTCTTACGTTTCCCTGTGCTTGTCTCAAAGGTGAACAAAAGATGAAAGATGAATGGCTGGGTGGAGAGAAGGTGAGGGGGGAGAGGGGAAGTGAGGGGTGAGGGAGGGGGGGGTGAGGGGGGTAGAGGGGGGGGGCAGTAGACAAGCATTACGAAATATAGAACGGAGTGAGAGATTAAAATAGCCCAAAGGAGGATTGGAAGGGAGACATAGAGATGAGAGAGAGAGAGAGAGAGAGAGAGAGAGAGAGAGAGAGAGAGAGAGAGAGAGAGAGAGAGAGAGAGAGAGAGAGAGATAGGAAAACAATGATAATATGAAGAAATTTGTCATAGAAATGAAAGAAAATAAAATGAAATTACCACCAGAATAGTAATAGTAAAATAATGATAATACTACTAGCGTTAATAATAAAATAGTATTACTGTTACTATTACTCCTATTGCTATTAACTACTACAACAACAAGAACGTTATTATTATTATTATTTTTATTAAGTAAAAAAAGATTAAGTGTATGGTAAACAGTGACACAGACAGACAGACAGACAGACAGACAGACAGACACAATATCAAGTGATGCTACAGACAGACACAGAGAAGCGAGGGATAACGAGGAGTAAACAGAACAACAGACAACGCTGAGGAATGCTTGATGAGCGAGGTAAAAGTTGATTGGCCAGACTTGATAAGGTCAAATGGGGCCCAAACCTAATGGGCCTCAGTCGTAATAACACCTACACTAACCTCGTCAACGGGTCGAGGCTTAATTTTGATGGGTTAGGTTAGGTTAGGTTAGGTTAGGTTAGGTTAGGTTAGGTTAGGTTAGGTCATGTCCAATGGAGTCTATTAGGACAGACCCTCAACTGCATACTTATTTCAGCTCTTGACCCCTGACCCCTGACCTCCTCTCCAGGTTACACGAGGTCAACAGCCGGTCAAAGGTCACCCCGCTGTAAACACTATTGATAAGAATGTACGGTTTTCGCAATAGTTTTCCCCGAATGAACTTTGGGAACTTTGCAATATTGTTTAATAAACTTTGGATATTTCGCAATGACCTTTCTTAAATAAACTTTGAGGACTTTGCGATAAGACAATTAGACCAACTTTACATATTGTGCAATAGGTTTTCATACGATCCAAAATTGCATATAATTAAATTGTAATTTTAGCTCTTTGGCTTTTGATAGTGAGTAAACTATGTAATTTTTAATAAGAGTTTTGTCTAAATAGAGAGTTTGTAGTTTGTTCAAGAGTTATTCCTACACAACCTTTAATAAGTTCATAATAACCTCTTGTACTGTATAGACAAAAAAGATACAATAAGCAATAGATTTTTCTCTGTATGAATGTCGATAAATTATACAATACCTTCAGTGGGTTTTTACTTGGTTTATCTTTGCAGGGTTTAATATCAGGGTTTAATATCAGGGTTTAATATCAGGGTTTAATATCAGGGTTTAATATCAGGGTTTAATATCAGGGTTTAATATTTTTTTTCACTGTAGACAAACTTCATTGGGGCTGAATTTAACTGTGACCCAAAGTTTTAAGACCCGAACCTAAACGTCAGAAATCAGATGAGGACAAAAAGGAAAATCTGAAACCTAACCTAACCAAACCCCCCCCCCCATAAGGCCAGACCAGTCACTTGTTTACATTACCCTCGTCTTTATTTACACCAGGAAGAAAGTCACCAATAGCCCTCACTCGATCTCATGTAAGAACACACTCACACAACACGACGGGAGGAAGTGTCTTTTACTATATACACTTAATTACAATCATCACATCTATAGACCAAGTCACACACGAGTCACTAAACGTTCATATATTTTCATATCATAAACCATGATTCGTATCTCTGTTCATATTACTGTATTAAAGTGACACGTTATTAGATGATGATATTCACTTACTATTCACTTAATGTTCACTTAATGTTCACTTAATGTTCACTTAGAGTTATTTATATCTGGTGATGTTTTTATATTATTTTTATTTATTTTTATTTATATATATTAGGATATTTAATGATTAATTTATATATCAGTTTCTCTCTTCTCTATCGATACATCTGATTGCCTCACAAACCAGCACCCTCTGCCACCTCTCACACACACACACACGCACACACACACACACACACACACACACTACACTGGGGTGGCATCGAACCCTGGGCAGTGGGCATGTCTAAGAGTATTCGACCCAAATGCACAACAATGCCAGATCACTGCTGGACAAATCAACCTATGAAAGCGGAAAAGGAAGTCAGGTGTTGTCAGGTGTTGGCATAGGAAGAAGGCAGGTGAGGTGGACGGCATACCTCCACACATGTGACCTTTGGAGTTTTTGTGTAGAGTGGAGGAGAGTGAGGGAGGGAGGAGGAGGTGGAGTGAGGGAAATGTTTGGGGGGAGGTGAGGAGGAGGAGGGTGAGGGAGGGAGGGAAGTGTTGAAGGAGGGGAGAAGGGAAGGGGTGAAGGAGGTGGGGGGGGGGAGGTGAGGAGGATTGACGAGGGGTTAGGGTAGTGGGGGGGGGGGGTTGACGGGGAGAGATGAGGAAGAAGTGTGGAAAGGTGAGAGAAAGAAGAAGAGAAAGGAGGAAGAAGACAGTAGAGAAGGAGAAAAGAAGTATGGGAAAAATGAAGGAGATAAAGAGAATAGAAGAGAGAGAGAGAGAGAGAGAGATTGGGAGAAGGTGATTAGAGATTAGGGGATCATTCTATGGAGTTTCAATCTCTCTCTCTCTCTCTCTCTCTCTCTCTCTCTCCCTCACCTCTCTCCACTCACGTACAGATGACAAGATAATTAAATAATCAGGTAGAAGCCACAAACACAAGACAATTACACTCCCAAAATGGAGGTAGACATCTTCTCGCTTCACCCAAGACGTTGATCTCAGTCTTAAAAGAAGGAGACGAAGATAATTTTAAAGTTTTCTCCTGTTTTTGTGTTTTTTTGTATGTGTGGGGGGAGGGGGGAGGGGGGAGGGGAGGGAGGGGGAGGGAAGGGGAGGGAGGGGGGGTTGTCATTCGTTCTCTGACCTCCTTCGCACGTTGGGAGAGAGAGAGAGAGAGAGAGAGAGAGAGAGAGAGAGAGAGAGAGAGAGAGAGAGAGATTCACAGCTATCTACACATCGGCGATGCTGTTTGAATGGAACGGGGCATTAGTTGTCGACCTCCAACGCTCCACCTAAGACCGGAACTCCCTATCAATACCCACCTACTAGTGACCCTTACGTACAGTGCTTCGTTAGCTCTCTCTGTGTCGTGGGGAGTCAACAATTCATATACTTTTATTTTTATTTTTTGGGGGGTGAGGGAGGGATAGGGTGAGGGAGGGGTGGGGAGGGGGTGGTGATGGGATGAGGGAGGGTGAGTGAGGCATGGGGAGGGGGTGAGGGTTAGGTGTGAGAATGGTGGTGAGGGAAGGAGGTAGGGGAAGGTAGGAGTTTGTTGCAAGTTGCAGCACTGTGCACGCTTGAATGGCCAGCTCCAAGTTGATTGCTGGACTGGGTACACGCGACCACCCTTGTCCGTCTCTGGCTTATGGGGAAAACTCTCTCTCTCTCTCTCTCTCTCTCTCTCTCTCTCTGTACTCACTCACTCACTATCTAACTCATATAGGCTCTCATTTCCTCCCTTACTCACAAACTCATTCCTTCATTCCCTCCTTCACTTCCTCTGTCCCTTATTCCCTCCCTCACTGGCTCCCTTAATCCCCCATACACCCCATTCCCCAGTTTCTCAATCCCTCCCTCCCTCACTCCTTCACTTCATCTCTCCCTCACTCCTTCACTCCCTCACTCCCTAACTCCCTCCTATCTTCCACCACTCTCTCCCATCCTCCCTCTCTCCTCTTCTCCCTCACTCCTTCACTCCCTAACTCCCTCCTATCTTCCACCACTCTCTCCCATCCTCCCTCTCTCCTCTTCTCCCTCTCTCAGCCACCCAGGTATAAACTCAATCATACAGAATTATGAGTATTTTGTCTTCAGTAAGGTCAAACTTTCCTTTATAAACAAAAAAATCAATAAATTCAACCTTTACTTTCGTTTGTCATATATATTCGATTTTTCTTTATATCTGACGATTTTTTCTTCAAAATAACATAATTATTAATATTTTGAGTCTGTATTATGCAGTCAAAATATTTATGTATAAAGGATTTTTTCTTCAGTGACTTTCAAGTAGATAATAATAATAATAATAATAATAATAATAATAATAATAATAATAATAGCAACAAAAATAAACACAACATCGAGAAAACACAAAACTAACACAAAACTGTTGATCATTATCCCAGAAAATTCACATTATAACTCGTCTGCGGTATTACCAAAACGGGTGAACACAATACCTGAAAAACATACACCTCTTCCTTAATAGGTGCAGAGACGACCTTTAACTATTACTGTACGTGTGTGTGTGTGTGGAGGGGGTCAGAGGTAGTATTATGTTAGGTTAAATATATGAGGGTGATGTATAGTGTTTGGGGTCAGTAATTAAGGGTCATTACCTGGGTCAACAGTAAGAGTCAACACCTGGGGTTAAAGCCTGGGGTCATCACCTAGGTTCATCACGTGTGATCATTACCTGGGGTCATCACCTGGGGTCAACACTAAGGGTCACCACGTGGTTTCATCACCTTGGGTCTTCACCTGGGGTCATCACCCGGGGTCAACACCAAAGGGCCACCACCTGGGGTCACCACCTACAGTCAACATCTGGGGCCACCACCTGGGGTCAACACCTGGGGTCAACATTCACAGGCGCACATTGACACCAGCACTCACCACCCTCCCACTAGACCATAACTCCGGCCAGTTCCTTCATTAGGAGAATGTCATCACGTGACCCGTGAAGTTAGTCCTGTACCCTCACCTGTTACAGAGGCCAGACAACTTTTTGCCTCCCTCAAAGTAATTACTATCAGGTGTACGGTACTTGTTGGCCGTCTCACCTCTGTCTCTATCTGTCTCTGTCGATACCTTATGTATTTATGCTGTTTAAAAATACCCACAAGACAGATACATAGAGTCATACACATATCAAACACGACATTTAATTGAGATATTTTATGTACCGTTGATAAGAACATAACACGGGGAGGTAAGATAGGAGTGTTGACGAGGTGAGAAACTTGACACTGAATTTTGAATTGTATAAACAACGTGGCGTGACCTTCCCGACACCAGAAGAGCATAGCACATGAAGGGAGTTTGAACCTATAGTAAAATAAATATATAGGAATATAGTAGAGAAGACGTAGAAAAATGACTTACAGAATTACTATTAATATTTTATAACCTTTACTGTGTGTTTGTTTGTTCGTATGTTATGACGCCCCACCCGTGTTTGTTGACAGATATTGACCATTAATGAAAGGAATTCTGTATGTTTGTCTATAAGCATCTAGGACTTATTTCTTTTGATTTTAAGCTGTTTGGCTGATTTCCTGTAGCAGTGGAAGGATGGAAGTGTCTCAACAACCCGACACTTCGTTCCGGTTTTACGTCTAAGCGGTCAGACAGACGCCTATTCTCTCCTTATATACTCTACCTCAAGAGTCACTCACGAGGAAGGGATAAATGGAACCAAGTGAAACATTTAATTTAACCAAAACTCAGCCACTGGGACCTGTAGCTGAGTCTAAGAGGTTCCTGATAAGCACAACCAGAATTTAAAATATAAGAATCATGTAATATATTCAGGTGGAGAGTGAGTAACAACCACGAGACACTCATGCACGCTCGTATAATCAAAGAGTGACGAAAGAAATTCTTTTAACTTTCTTCTGCTAATGGAATTATATGTCCATTATCTAAATAACTGTTGTTATCAAATTTCACGATAATAAAATGGATTTTGTTGACTAATAAAACAACACCTGGCAGAAGGTTAAATAATTAAACAGGAGACATGACTTGACCACGTGATCATGAAACAGGAAAATACTATTATTATTATTATTATTATTATTATTATTATTATTATTATTATTATTATACACATATATATTCCAGCCGCGAGTAACCTTAAAAGCCAAACACGTAATACCAAATAATTTCCAAAGATTATTCTAAAAAAAAAAAAAAGAAGAGTTTACAATTACCGTGATGAACTAAACAGTAAGTTAAAACAACACTACATTATGTTGGTACTCGGCTGCTCATGTTATCATTTGTGTGTTTCTCCACCAGTTATTATAAAGTTTACTGAACTATAGTTAAATGTTGAGAGATTCATAATCCCCATCAGAGGAAATGAAAATATTAACACATTATGATAACATTTCCTCTGTGTAAAACAAATACAAAAGTTATCCATATGAAGCCAGAGTATAGAGTGAGCCATGTATAAAGCTGCTGACGCATCTAAAAAAAAAGATCAAAAGACTTTCTATTTTCTTATTTTGTTTTCTATTTATGATTTTATTTATATATAGTAAACACCCCCCTTCCCTCCTCCCTCCCCCACACACCCCCACAGAAACAAACACCTCCTACCCCTCCCTCCCCCACACACCCCCACAGAAACAAACACCTCCTACCCCTCCCTCCCCCTCCCTCCCCCCACAGAAACAAGCACCTCCTACCCCCTCCCTCCTCCACACACCCCCACAGAAACAAACACCCCTCATCACCTCAAACACAAACAAACACCTCCTCCCCCCTCCCTCCCCCACACACCCCCACAGAAACAAACACCCCTCATCACCTCAAACAAACACCTCCCCCCCCCCCCATTATGTAACTAAAAATAACTTTCAACCGGTATTCGAACCCAGGGACTCATAAAAGAGCCTCCCTACCAGCCACGAGAGACTCCAGGGGGTCAAACGACGATTGGTGGGTGAATTTCACTTAAGATTAGCCTGTTGATAATCAGTGTTCAACCTCCTCAAAGGATCACTCGGTCTTCTGTAATGAATGAAAGTCTCTGTCAGTTCTTCATGTTATTATTTTTAATCTGTGTCAGTATAATGAATGACTTTCTTGAGTGAGTGAGAACGTGTGTGTGTGTGTGTGTGTGTGTGTGAGAGTGACTGACTGAGTGAAAATTTGTATATATGTCAGAATATCCACTAACTGATTGTCTTACTAACTGGCCGATTAGCTGACAGGTTTATCCAACTCACGTCTGCTCTGCCATGATCCTTAACCACTGTCTTTCACTCACCTATATCCCACCACTCCCACATTACCTCCCAGCACCTCACCTGGTTAACCCTTCATCACCAACCACTAGCACACCTAATGGTCAAACCCTCATAGAGTTCAATATACACAATAGAACAACACACTCCTTAATACGAGAGAGAGAGAGAGAGAGAGAGAGAGAGAGAGAGAGAGAGAGAGATACTATCGCAATAAAAAAAACTAATTATGATCTGGAAGCGATACAGTTCCCTTCCCTTCCTCATAGACAACCTGAAGCCCCAATTAGCAGGAACAGATTTACAACCTCGAGTAACATGTCCAGCTGTCCAGATGTGGCGGCCGATTTCCAGACCACAAGTTCAGGAAGGCTCAGCCATAATCTGGAAGGCGTGGTAGGGGGGTGAGGGGGGGAAGGGTTTAAAAGGGGGAAGTGGGAGGGAAGTGGAGTAGTAGGGGGTAAGGGAGTGAGAGAGAAGATAGGAGATGGGAGGGGGTAGGGGAGATAAGGGATAAGGAGGAGTGGGAAGGGTAAAGGGGGGAAGTAGGAGGGAAGAAGATGTAGTTGGAAAGGGAGCAAGGGGAGGAGTAGGAGGGAGGAGTATTTGTATATGGAAGATTTAGGGTTATAACTGTGTGTGTGTGTGTGTGTGTGTGTGTGTGTGTGTGTGTGTGTGTGTGTGTGGATTATTTTTTTTTGTTCCGACGTTTGATATTGTAAAGGATAATTAGGTATGTTAATCACTACCATAGACACAGGTGACAGGTGTAATAAGCAGTACAGGTAAAGTTAATTAACATGTTATGGCTGTATGATAAAAGACCTTACCTTAACCTAGATACAAGAATAACAATGTTTTTATTTGCGTATTATATGTACCTTAACTCACTGGGTCATTAAGCACCATTTACTTGACTTTCTACAACATTAAACCTTGAAAATGTAGAGGAAATTAAGAATAAACTGTACAAGTGGGTGAATAATGAATAAATCTTCTTTTTTCACTAATGTATTTTACCTTAATCTTTCCCCTTAAGTGAGAAGAATAATTTACCTGGAATGAATAAACACAATAAACAAGAGAATAACGTGGTCTCTGTCGTATACTTCACACTCGCTTTATCAGGTCAGGTTACCCATTTACTCTTATATATCCAGCTTGTGTAAATGAGTTTCTGGTCTCCCAATGGGTTAGTGGTGCTGTGATCTGGGCTCAGGGGCCATCCCAGCTGAAATCTATTTTCATGAAAATCAGTTTCGCTTATCTTAGATCTCGCGGGAAATCCATTAACAGATTATGCAAGTTGCTTAAGAAACGGGAGAGATCGTGCGAGACAAGATAAAAGAATATGCTGGGAGAGGTCAAGCCTTAAGCTATGTATGAGGGGCTTTACCTGACATAAATATACACACGATGCAACATAAACATTCTTTGTGAAGCGCAGACTGTCATCCACGCGTCCACACCTGGCAGGGGTCTACAGGAGGAGGGTGCGGGTACCTAAAGTCGCTGTAGTTATCACTCTGGGCAGGTAAGTGATCGTCTAGTACAGGTGATGGAGGCCAGCATGTCATTATTAAATACAACGAAATATCATTAACTGTTTCCAGGTGGACAAACTGTCTTTATTATCTGTAGTTAGACGGTTTGGGGGCTGGATAAAGGTCTCTGGGATAGGTAAGGATATTTTGGCTTATTCTAAAGGATTTTGTAGGGTAGAATAGGATGTTTTGTATTGTACTTAGCGGGTTACAGAACTGGTTATGTGGTTTTGTATTGTTAATGTAAGCAAAACAACTCCATCCCACTCCTGAAACTCCCTTAAGGGATATAAATCATCTGTCTTTATATATCGTAATTCAATATAGAATCAGAATATGCAAAACAGTTCCCGAAATAACATCAGGTCAATAACACGAACAGAGGTACGGTACATGATTTAGTGGAGGAGGTCGTGCAAGCCCCCCACCCCACTCCCCACCTCCTCCCAAACTTGAGTCGTGGTGTGCATGGTTAGGCAGATGAACCCCCCCCCCCCCACCCCCTATGGCCTCCTCCACCGCCGGCAACATCGATCATAAGGAAGGACAATATCGGTGGCAGCATCACACGTAATTATCAGCAGGACCGTTCACCGCAGCGTATCTCAACCGCATATAACACCAGTAAACAGCGACCTTTACCTCCCCCTCTGCCTTCTGTTCCTCCTACCCTCTTCCTTATCCTCTCCTCCTAACCTCTTCCTCCTCTTCCCTCCCTCTACACCGGGCGCCTCTTGTCTTCCTTAGTCTGCCGTCCCGCTGCGTCGGCTTGGCAGGGGGGAGGACAGGAAGGGAGATTTAAGGAAGATGAGGGAGTAATAGTGGGATGTGGCTGTGAGAAAGTTAGTGGAGATAAGACGAGGAGAAAGTCTTACTAGAGAGAGAGAGAGAGAGAGAGAGAGAGAGAGAGAGAGAGAGAGAGAGAGAGAGAGAGAGAGAGAGACGTGAGATAACCCAAGAGAGAATGAGAGAAGTTAGTTGTCTTAGAGATAGACTAGAGAATTACGTAAATTACCAAAAAAATCAAAATTAAACTGAAAAAAATATGTCAAATTATCAAAAAAATACTTCATCTAGCTTAAATAAACAAAGGAATTACTCAAAGTACCTACTGTATAATAGAAATAATATCCTAACTTTCAAGCTTTCTCAATAGCAACAGGTAGACATGAAGACTCAGCTTGAACCGGCAGGTAATCATATAAT
>CAUDMG010003340.1:407500-427500 GCA_958450375.1 Homarus gammarus
AGAGAGAGAGAGAGAGAGAGAGAGAAGAAGCAGAGTGGTTGGTGATGTTACAATACAATCCTCGTAAGACCTGACGACCACTGTACCACCTGTCAGACCAATACTTAATATACTTCTTCCTCAGACCACCAGTAATTCCCTCTCTCCCGCACACACACACACACACACACACACACACCTAATGGTCTAGTGTTCTGATTGTCTTGGTCACGTCACACACCTCTGCCTATCTGGTACTCTTTCCACAATCAGGTACACCGCTCCCTCATTCACAGGTCCAGTGCCATCAGGTCCACCAGCTTCCATCCACCAGGTACAGCCCCTCACTCATCTACAAGTCCAGGTACACCCCATGACAAGTCCATCCAGCCCCTATCAGGTCCACCATCACCAACTTCATCCCTAGTTCTGCCCACAGGTCCATCCCATCACTATCCCCACCACCACTATCACCAGGTCCCCCCCCCCCCCTCTCCTTGCCCCTTTTGGCAGTGGTGGGAGCGGTAGGTCAGGAGCCTGGTCGGGGCAGTGAGCGGGTCGGGTGTCAGGTCGGGAAATATCTCATGTGAGGGCAAGCGGGTGGGAGTGGGAGGGAGAATGTGGGTATGTGGGTGTAGGAGAGAGGGCGGGTGTGGAGATTGTGGGTGGGTTTGTGGTGTAGGTGAGTGGCGCAGGCCGGTGGGTGTAGGTGTGGATATGTGGGTGGGCAGGAGGGACGAAGGTGAGGTTGTGGGTATGTGGGTGGGTTGTGGTGTAGGTGAGAGGGCAGGCAGGTGGGTAGGTGTGGGGGGTGGGGGCACGTTCAAGGGAGTGGCATTCAATATAATGTTATGAGAATAAGAAACTCAATTTATAGATACAGGTATTAAGTACAGGTATAATATATTCATTAACGCAACACAGGTAGAAGACTTCCCAGGTGATGACGGTAACACAATAGTATCTTTACCTCGATAATTAACAGAGATGAACCGAACCTAACCTAACCTACCGCACTCCTCTGCACAAATTATATAGGTGTTGTAAAATACTGATGTCAGGTGTTGTAAATTAGTAATGTCAGGTATGTTTACGTCGTGGGTATTTTTGGTAGGACACATCACCACGCGTCACACCCCTGACCCCTGATCTATGACCCTCCCATCTTTTTGACCTTTGACCTCTGACGCCTCACTTCTCTCCTCCAGGATACAGACAGGTGGAACCTACCTTAGTGGAGGCTCATAATTATTATTCAGTTAAGTTTTATTGCGAAATTTTCTCCTGTTGGTATTCATGACCTGACGACCTCTACTCTTCGTGGCTAACAACAACAGCAACAAAAACAACAACAACAACGACAATAATAATAATAATAATAATAATAATAATAATAATAATAATAATAATAATAATAATAATAATAATAATAACCAAGTTCCCCTTCCCATAGAAATTAACACTCAACAGAAAACGTATCCTGTTTACCTCACAAATCCCACCTAATCTATTTCCAATCAAATCCCTTAAATCCAAATCATTCCTATATGAAAAGACCTAATCATCTGTAGGTAATAAGGTGTACTTACATTTCCCCAGCAGGAGACGCGAGGAGTTCCCTTCGTCAGGAACACCAAGAGGTACAGCGCCTGAAGGAGATAAGAAGGAGTTAGTGTTTTGTGACGTGACCCTGTAATTGAAGTTACTACTTGAGGAAGACCTAGATACTGCGTGAGGGGGAGGGGGGTATTGGAGGAGGAGAGGGAGGGAAAGTAGAATGATGAGGAGTACCTGCAGGAGAAACAGAGAACAGCAGAGCCATAGCCAACAGAGGGTTAAAGGGAGGAGGGGAGGGGGGGCAGAAATACGAAAACAAAAACAGGAAAAAAGAAACAGGGGAAAATAAGACAACAGAAGAAGGGTAACAGAAACAGGGGTAAAAAACGGTAAAACAGAAACGGACTCAATCAAAACAACAACAGTAGGGTGAGAGTACAGAAGTCGCTACAACTGCCTGATCACTCTCTGGGGGTTTTCTCTGGGGTAATAAACCAAAATTCACTTACTCTACGGGGAAGTTAAAGCCATATGGCCTCTCTGGGGGTATTTTTGACAATAATAAACCCACCTACACGATATCCAGGGGAGTTAGTAAATCCCTACTCACTCTGGGGGGGATTTTTGCCATAACTAACCAACTCTCTGAAATCTACGGGGGATCAACTACTGCCTGTTGACTCTTTCTGTATAGGATTCGATCTTCCTCTGGGGTTATTTTTGTGATAATTAACGGACTTGACCCTCTCTCTCTCTCTCTCTCTCTCTCTCTCACGAACACAACAGCCACCAAGGTATTCTCTCTCTGTTAGCCCCGTAGCTACTGACCGAACGAAAAAAAGAACTCACTTTGCAGGAATAGGGAATTAATTCCACTTAGCCGCGTGCAGGTGACCCCACATGGCCCCCAGAGCAGGTGGGAAAAAAAAAAACACCTCATCTTAGTGTTGCATATTCAGTGCCGCTCCACCATCTAGCTATTGCCACCCCGGTGAGTCGCTTGGGGAGCTTCGAAACACAGAATCATTTATTATTATCATTATTTATATTCAAATCACTGTTTATATCTTACGTTTCTGAGATATTTTTTTTATTTTAGATATTTACGAATAATTTTTAGGTTGTATAGTCCCTTGATGATTCTTATATACATGAGGAAGATAGATGGTATAAGATGTTCTCGGAGCTTCGAAACAAGAGACTCATCCTCTACTTAATGATTTGGGATGTTTTGATTGGACTGTCCCTAAGGATCTTGTTTACCTGTGAATATAATTGGTTACTATAGTTGGTTAGCATAGGTCATTATTGCATAATCATTCGGAACTTCGATACTAGGAGATGGGTAATAGGAGATGGTTGGATGCTGGGAGATGGGTAATAGGAGATGGTTGGATGCTGGGAGATGGGTAATAGGAGATGGTTGGATGCTGGGAGATGGGTAATAGGAGATGATTGGATGCTAGGAGATGGGTAATAGGAGATGGTTGGATGCTAGGAGATGGGTAATAGGAGATGGTTGGATGCTAGGAGATGGGTAATAGGAGATGGTTGGATGCTGGGAGATGGGTAATAGGAGATGGTTGGATGCTGGGAGATGGGTAATAGGAGATGGTTGGATACTAGGAGATGGGTAATAGGAGATGGTTGGATGCTGGGAGATGGGTAATAGGAGATGGTTGGATACTAGGAGATGGGTAATAGGAGATGATTGGATGCTGGGAGATGGGTAATAGGAGATGGTTAGATGCTAGGAGATGGGTAATAGGAGATGGTTGATCGGATGGTGTTAGATACCAAGTTGAAAGTTGAAAGATTAAAGATTGGATGCTGTAACTACTTGATTAGCTTCTCACGATGAACTCTTGAGGTGGATTGGGTGGGGGATTAGGGAGGATTGGGTGGGGGATTGGGAGGCTTGGATAGGTGAATGTATGAGTGGTAGGTGGGAAAGATATCAGCTGACCTCTGGGTCGTGGTGGAGACTGAGAATGAGTGGCTATGATGCTCCTTACTATAGTGACGACTGGAACATTAAAAGTGGATGAACCTAATCTAACCTAACCTTTACCTAGCCTAACCTAACCTTTACCTAACCTAACCTAACCTTTACCTAACCAAACCTATGCTAACATACGACCGTTTGCATACCTGCACTGTCTGTCTATTGTATACCTGTATTATTTATAAACCGTATATGCTGAACAACTATGAACTTGTATTACTGAAACAATCAAACTGTCTGTCTGTGTGTCTGTGTGTCTGTCTGTCTGTCTGTCTGTCTGCTTATATTTATCTATCAATCTTAAACTTTTCTGCATTGGTATTCAGCTTCACACACACACACACACACACACACAGACACACACACACACACACACAGACACCCAGTAGCGTTACGAGTGGCTGGCCGCAGATGACGTCAGCCAGAAGTAGCACAGGTACACAGTCTTCGTTAAGAGGTTTACAGTGTAGGAACAGGTAAGCAAAGGTAATTGATTCACCGCCGAACTTGTTTTATTACTTAGTCTTTCTTACGCTAATATATGATAATGATTTTCGGCTGTTACATTAGGTTAGGTTTGGTTAGGTTAGGTTAGGCTAGGTTTGGTTAGGTTAGGTTAGGTTAGGCTAGGTTTGGTTAGGCTAGGTTAGGTTAGGTTAGGCTAGGTTTGGTTAGGCTAGGTTAGGTTAGGTTAGGTTTGCATATACACCGAGGTTCAGGTATTTGGAATTTACTTAAATTTATACTGGACGATAATAATAATAATAATAATAATAATAATAATAATAACTAAATAAATAATATATAATATGAATAAATCGTTGGTTTTAGTCATTTGTGGGTAAATCTGTCTATCAGTCTGTCTGTCTGTCTGTCTGTCTGTCTTTCTCTCTCTTAGCTGGTGTATCGTAAAGGTCTGGTCTACTGGATGACTTGATGTGATGAATCAACACTTAACATCGATCTTTAGTTTCAAGTTTCATTTGGTTTAAAAATTTCCATCCATCGGTCAATTAATATTCATAAGTATTTTCTTTTATCTATTTAGCGGTCATCTGTCCATAGCGGTCACCTGTCCATAGCGGTCACCTGTCTATAGCGGTCACTTGTCCATAACGGTCACCTGTCCATAGCGGTCACCTGTGGTTTACCCGGTTCCACTAAATAACGACTACCTACGTATAATGACCATGTGACCTTTAAGACTGATTTAATATTTTTTTACAGTGACGGTCACCTGTTTATAGCGTCAGCCAACAGGTTAGGAGTAACAATCACCTGTCTACTGTGTCTACCTGTCCATATCAATTACCTGTCTATAAACTATATTCATCTATAATACCCACACTCCTAAAATACCTACCTGTCTATAAGAAACACCTGTCGATAGGTATTACCTGTTTATAAAGGCTACCTGTCTATATCAATTACCTTCCATAAGAAAATATTTTTCTATATAAACCACCTGTCTTAGATAATCACCTGTCTATAGGAAACACCTACCTATGGCTGTTACCTGTCGAAAGAACCACAATTACCTGTATGTTAAATAGATCCTCCTACAACGACCACCTTTCTATATCAACCATCTCTACACCTCTCTACTTCACTCCTGCAGCCAGCTCCTCTGATTGTCTGGTCCAGTTGTGAAGGTCTTGTGATGGCCAGAAGCTACTGAGTGCGGTTAACCTTAATTATGACTCTATGATCTTCTGTGAGATGATGCTTAAGTCTCCGTTGATCGTAGTGCCTCACGCTAGCCCGGCTGTCTGGTGCTACTTAAGATGTCTATTGTAACCTTCAACGTCTCTTAAGATCTTGGTCGGATTCCAGGTAATAAGAAGGTTGCAGGTGAAACGGGCCCCAGTCCTAGTAGGCCCCAGTCCTAGTAGGCCCCAGTCCTAACATAACTTAACTATATGTAGTGGAGTTTTATTGTATGTGTCTGAGGCTCGGTAGGACTGGTCACCACTCCTCCTGGTTATGATGGGGTCTATTAGGACTAGGGTCTATTAGGACTGGGGTCTATTAGGACTAGGGTCTATTAGGACTGGGGCCTATTTGGACCGGTGCCCGTATAGCCAGTCATCTAATCAGACCAGGTGCAGGTAACCCGACCAGGTGGAACACACAGGACCAGCAGGAACCTCAAGTAACAAGACTCGTGTTATCTGAGGTTGCCAGTTTATTAAGAGGAACACACAGCTGCGCTCGGATACACTGCGCAGCTGGATGATTATAGGAGCGTTTAGAAGGAGGGTGCAACAGGAGAAGGAACAGCTGTGTACCTGACGAGAAAATGAACCAGAAGCAACACAGGAGACAAAAAAAAGGTGAAAAACAAATTAGTATTGGTAAAGGTGTGTGTCAGTATAACACAACAGGTACACTAGGGCATGAGTCTTCCTGTGTATGTCAAGACTCGGGAGTGGGTGATCCTGCAGGGCCACACTCTGCTGCCCCTGCGGAATGGTTGTGGTCTCCGGCAGAAGTGATTACATCTATACTAGGCCCCCAGGGTAAAGGAATACCGAGGGTACACAAGGCAGTACTCGTCGTCACCACCAATAACAGGGTCTGCAGGTAATTGTCTTCAGGTAACATGAGCAAAAGTGATATTGTTTATATTGTCTGTGGTCATTAGCAAGGTGCAGCGTGTCCGGGAAAAAAATCCGAGACGGCTAATGTGTTGCTAATTGCAGGAAAGACGATTATTACAATTAATTCCTGTAGAAAAACATGACATCACTTTACGAAAATCGAGACAAAATTAATGTAGCGATTACAAAGTATATTGTTACGGTAGGAATTAGAATTATTCGCTAATCACGTTAAATTGGTTTTCACTAATCCGTTCGTATCTCCAGACTGTCGTTGGCTCTCGATACCTGTGTTGACTGGTACAAGCACGTTGATTGGTGCAGTGAAAGAATTAAATGATCTTGTTACTCCTAATGAGAGAACTGAGGCCACACTTTATTAGGGTGTGTGTGTGTGTGTGTGTGTGTGTGTGGTCATAAATACTCCAGCCTTCAAGTCATCGTCTTCACTCGCCTCTTGCACACGTTGTTGTAGTCAATAATGACAAGCGTGTACCAGGAACCCGGACACACACACACACACACACACACACACACTTAGCTGTGTGTGTGTGTGTGTGTGTGTGTGTGTGTGCGCGCGTGTGTGTGTGTGTGTGCAGCCTCACGCAGATGCTTACCGGTGTCTCTACAGGAAAAAAATCAGGTGTTTGTCTTAGAGTGTTGGTCCCCAGCAGGTAAAAAAAAATCGGAAGACAGACAAACACACCAACATGCTACAAGTGCTGGTCAGCTGTGAGGGTCTGAGGATCACTGGAAATTATTTATTCGGTCTTGGTAATAGTCCATCCTTAACCTAACATAACATAACGAAAGCTAAGCTAACCTAACATAATCTAGCCTAACATAAGCTAACCTAACATAAGCTAAGCTAAGCTAACCTAAGCCATCTTGGAAAAGGACTTGCGTGATTGAATAAAAAGCAAAAATAATAATATCATTGGAAGTTGTATTTATCTTTCGTCTCCCTGTATGTTCGTCTCTCCGTTTATTGTACATTTGTCTCTTTTTAATATAAAATTCCTTACACACTTAACTATCCTCCCTCACTACCTAACCAAAGCATTAATATTATTCTAACCTAAACATTTTTTTCCCTCAACTCTCATCTGTTCATTAAAAAGCTATTCTTAGATTCGTATTTTTTTTCATTGCAACATTTACTTAATTTCCATCGTGCAATCGGTCAGCAAATTTGACTCATACAACAAGTTGAAGACCACAGTCAACAACCACACAACTAACGTCAGTCTTCAATAATAATATCTCGCTATTTACTCATTGCTATTTTATTTATCTTATTTGGTCATTCTTACCAGCGTGTTGAAGCCTCCAGTCTGCTGAGTGGGGGGATGGCAGCTAGTGATGAGTGTTTTGTGTAGTGAGAGAGAGAGAGAGAGGGAGGAAAGGGGGGGAGGGGTGTTTCCCTCTTTCCTACTACCAGACGAAGGATCTTAGAAAGTATGACCTCGTGAAAGAGATTAGCCAATAGGGTTGTCCTACTGCAAGGTCAGAGGGGAGGTAGAAAGGAGGGGGAACGGGGAGGGGGGAACGGGGAGGGGGAAGGGCGAGAGGGGGAGGAGGACGGTCTGGTTATCTTGATGATGAAGCTACCTGAAAGTTTTGCCCCCATTAGGAAGTCAGACCATTATATGACCTGACTCCTGACGTACAGTATATATGAAGGTTTTGCAGTATAGTTTGGTCTCTATCCAGGTCTTTAAGGTCTGTTTGTACCAAGTCTTTATCTTACTAATCCGGTCTTTCTTCAAACTAGAATTATAAGAAATAATTCCCCACGTACAAGAGTTAAAGAGATATTGACCTTATCTTAGCAACACTATTTGACGGCTCTTTGAAATGACACTTGTCTCTAGGGAATCTTGTAACTTTGAAGGGACGCTGAGCTGGACCACTACCTAACAGCCGTCTAGTATTAACTTAAGTGAGACACAACGGCTGAGAAACTGTCCTCAACCCGTACACAAACCTGGAGAGTATGTGAAGTAACTCCCTACCAAGATCACCTCATTACTAACACACACCCACACACCTCCATATACGCAACATCATCATCGCTAAAAATCCTCCTGAAGGGAAATGAGAAAAAAATCACTGTGGCCACATCATCACGAGGTGGCAGCAACACTGAGACCTCCTTCATCACCAGAGTGGAGCTGAGGCACTGACACCATCGGGGTCTGGAAAGCCTTCCTTCCCCCTTACACACCGCTGATGACCATACGGAATGACACGAGCGCCCTGGAAGGTCTTGCCCCCCTGGAAGTGAGTTGTGTTGTGGGGTTCAATCAATCATGGAGTCAAGGGGCGTCTCGTGGCAGTCACTTCATCTTGGCGGTGTTACTCGTGCTAGCCAGTGGGTCGGTCTGGACGCCTGATGAATGGATGTAGGGAAGATCAAGGTGATTATCCACCATTTACAGGAGTTTATTAAAGGTGATCATTTACCTCACCTCAGCTCTGCATTAGGTCTGATTACCTCTCGTTAATGGGTTAGTTACACCTCGAACTGTGTTGTCTGGTAGTTTAGCAAGCTTGATGCCTATTATTTAGGAAGTTGCCGAGTAGGGAACAAAATATCATTACAGCTTCTTAAACTCTTGACTATCTTTCATTTGAAGTTTGTTAAAGATACCCACTGCCACCACCCTGTAAATTATTTCTACAACGATTTGAAATTTTTACCAAGTACAGAAGACTCACCTGGTGGAATATAGTATAACACAATTTACCACACCGCACCTTATTATACCTGGCTTAATTAATTAACGTCCTGGAGTTTGTTTACCTTTACCTGTGCCGCCCCGCGAGGTTCTAGGGTTTTACAAGAAGAGTATAATTATCTTCTCAGAGCTTAATTAAGATAAATTCTTAACCATAATAGGTCTTATAAAGTTAATTATTTTTTTGAGTACTTAGTTGTCCAGGTTGTTCGTCTTCCTTCCTGGGATTATAATGCTCGCTACCTTACCTACCTACACCGTCAAGGGACAGTAGGACTTATAATTGCTGAATTTAATTAAACTCGACAGTGTATCAGTTTAAATGACGATGTATACCACTAAAGGCTTTTATACCTTGACCATCAATCAGAAATTACAATAATACTCGATATCTACAGTAAAAGACTTATAGTTAATCTTGAGTATATAGCATTTAATAAGCCAGGTAATGTATCGTCTCACTCACCTGTCCTTATGAGGTATAGGAAGGTGTGGGAGGGGGGGCTTACCGGCCGTCCTCAGGTAATTAGGGTTAATTATCTACCTTTACTAGGATTACTTGAATGGATTTTTGGATAATCTACCGATTTAGGATTATATCATTGTTTTGTTTAAGGTTTTGTCTTAAAGTGAGATTTTTATTTGTTTATTCGAAAATATAATTAAACAACAAAAACAAAAGCACATTAATTATCATAAACTTAAAGAAATAATATTAATTCTTATAATCATTCAAAAAAATAATAATTCTTATCTTTCTCAGCAAAAATAATGAAAAAAAATAATAAAAATAAAATGAATGGAAACGTATAAGTAGTTTTAATTACAAGTCAGAAAGTAATTAACAGAGAACTTTCACCTGGCGCTCACCCCCAACAGGACGAGTCACAGGTGTCAGGTGATCCTATTAGCGGATACCTTTCCTCACCTGTACGGGAATCCCACACCTGCCCTTACTACCTGTCCACCACCACCATCTCCCCCCCACCTATTGCTCCCTCAGGTCTTCTCCATTCCTCTTTTCCCACAATTGTTTTTCACTTCTTACCTTTCCCACAATCCTTTCCAGATTCTTCCTCCTTTCCAATAACTATTTCTGTTGTATTACCTTTCCCATAATCCTTTCCACATCTCTTGTAACGCTATTTCTTTTCCACATTCCATCCCACATCTAACACACTTCCCATACCCTTCCCAGCATCATCCTCTCCTTCCCATATCCTTTCCCATAATCTGCCTTATTTATCATTTATTCCAGGTGTGTTTCTTCCTTTCTTCCTCCCTACCCTCTTTCTTTCATTTCTTCCTATCTCTTCCCCTCCTCCTCCTCCTTCCTCTCTCTTCCTCTCACTCATCTCTTCCCCCCCTTCCTCCTCCTCCTCCTCTCCCCTACACACCTTTACAACCTGCTAAGGAATAATCTGGCCACCTGGAGGTCAGAGGTTAAAAGAGCCTCAAGGAAGGAGAGTCTTACATCAGGACAGTGTAAGTTCCCCCGTTACTCCCCGCCCGTCACTCAACCTTCCTCCCCCACCTGGAAGCTATCTCAGGTGATGGGGAATATTAATTAATAGCTACATACCTGTACATAATATAGGTATAGAGTTGTTATACGAATATAGATTTAGCTATAATATTCACACACACACACACACACACACACACACAGACAATTACCGACCACCAGTAACTCTGTCAGTCACCCGTCACGAGAAGCCGACGACGTGTGAGAAGCTCTACCAGACCCGTCTTGGCCTCGTGTTTACAAGATAATGGGAAATTTACGCCCAGGTGTGGATACAACTTTTTATTATTATTTTTAGGTTAGGTTAGGTTAGGTTAGGTTAGGTTACGTTAGGTTAGGTTAGGTTAGATTAGGTTAGGTTAGGTTAGGTTAGGTTTGGAACTCATTAGCATATGTGAGAGATCGAACTTTCCCAGCCATGGAAGAGGAGAAACTTGGCCAGGTGGAATCCCGTGAGAGAGGTGATCACGGAGGTACGAACAGGTAATCAATATGCAGGTGAGAGGACGTTCTTAAAGGTATTAGGGAAGGGCCGGATACCAGTGACATCCGGTACATGGTAAAGGAGGGCGAGGGTGCACGGTGGGGGGAGGAGGTGAGCAGTGCACGGTGGGGGGAGGAGGGGAGCAGTGCACGGTGGAGGGAGGAGGGGAGCAGTGCACGGTGGGGGGAGGAGGGGAGCAGTGCACGGTAGGGGGAGGAGGGGAGCAGTGCACGGTGGGGGGAGGAGGGGAGCAGTGCACGGTGGAGGGAGGAGGGGAGCAGTGCACGGTGGGGGGAGGAGGGGAGCAGTGCACGGTGGGGGAGGAGGGGAGCAGTGCACGGTGGGGGGAGGAGGGGAGCAGTACACGGTGGGGGAGGAGGGGAGCAGTGCACGGTGGGGGGAGGAGGGGAGCAGTGCACGGTGGGGGGAGCAGTGCACGGTGGGGGGAGGAGGGGAGCAGTGCACGGTGGAGGATGGGAAGAGAGAAGCAGAGCATATAATATCCTTCCATTATCGTCTTATTTCCATCATCACCATCATCATCATCGCCATCATCACCATCATCATCATCATCACCATCATCGCCATCATCATCCTCATCACCATCATCATCATCATCATCATCATCATCACCATCATCATCATCATCATCACCATCATCACCATCATCATCACCATCACCATCATCATCATCACCATCATCATCATCCTCATCACCATCATCATCATCACCATCATCATCACCATCATCATCACCATCATCACCATCATCATCATCATCATCATCACCATCATCATCATCACCATCATCATCATCCTCATCACCATCATCATCACCATCATCATCATCACCATCATCATCACCATCCATGACCTAGTGCTGTTGGCTATCGTCTGTCTCATCAAGGCTCAGGTGTACAGGTGGTAATGGTACAGGTGATATGGCAGGTGAGTTGCTGTGGATAATTAAGTGATAATGTATGTATGTATGTATGTATGTATGTATGTATGTATATAGCCTGTGAATGAAACGTACAGACGGACAACTTAACCCAAACGACACCCAAGTATGAATACCAATATCCGTACACACAAAATCCAACGGGAACTCAAGCGTAAAGACACACACACACACACACATGTACACCTATATAGTCTACACACGTACATGATAACAGACGTGACTATGTGTGTGCATGACCATGACAGTGAGCAAGATACGCTTAGAGGAACAACATGACGAGAGGTTAAAGGTACTGAGTCATACATATTAAAGTTTGTTGTTAATTAGTTAGTCACTTCCACGTTTACTCCCGGAAGCTTTGGTGAGAGGCGGTGTGTGTGTGTGTGTGTGTGTGTGTGTGTGTGTGTGTGTGTGTGTGTGTGTGTGTCGTTTCAGGCCGTAAGAGAGAGAGAGAGAGAGAGAGAGAGAGAGAGAGAGGTGGAATGAAATCTTGCATGAAGGAAAGAAATACAGAAATAAAAGCATGATGGCAGAAGGTAACTAACTCTTGTAACAGCGGCATCCATCAGGTCTAATACACTCCTCTATACACGGACTTAAGATTATATCATCTGGCTCTACCTAAATTAAAGTGACCCTGAGTTAATAATTTACCTTTATTACGGCCGCTCTTCTTGTTGTGTCCGTCAGAGCGTATATATATACAGTACACTTCTTTCTCTAGTTGCTGCGTCGGTCCGGGTCGGGTAGGGTCGGGTCGGGTAGGGTAGGGTCGGGTAGGGTCGGGTCGGGTCGGGTGTGGGTTTTCTCTTATGGTGTGTGAACAAACTTGTAGTGTTTTTTAGGTATATTTTATATTTTATTTGTGTTTATTTAATGTGTTTTGTGTGTGTGTGGGGGGGAAGGGGGAGGGGGAAGAGGAGAGGAAGAGATGGGGAGGATGGGGGAAAGGGAAAGGAATAGGGAAGAAGGAAAGGAAATCATGTATATTTTTTGTGCCTCTGGAAAAGCCTATTAATTTATTTTCTTGGAATGACTGACATGTGTAGTTTAGGACTAACCTAACCTAACCATAAGTTGAACCCACAGAACTTTTCACTTCACACGTCACGGAGAGATGCACACTTGACGAGAGAGAGAGAGAGAGAGAGAGAGAGAGAGAGAGAGAGAGAGAGAGAGAGAGAGAGCCCATTATCCCTCAGCTACCAACGAGTGACTGAACAAATATATATACACTAAACTCACAGGGATTTCAAAAGGGTGGAAGAGGCAGAGAGAAGCCATCAAGAGGATCCAGTTGGGATTTACAGCCAGTTGTAAGCAGTAAACACCTCGTGCAGGGCCAAAGGTAAACGAGACTACTCAAAGGAAGAAGGTTTTAATCTCTCTCTCTCTCTCTCTCTCTCTCTCTCTCTCTCTCTCTCTCTCGTGGCGATGATGGTGTGTAATAACAGGTCTTGGGGTCTTGGGTATACATCAAGTGGGCACCTGGTCTTAATGGGTATTCAAGTCCCCTTAGTGGTATTTAGTGGGTTCTAGTCCTTTAACATGCATGCACTTTCATTACTAGTGAGACTCAGTCGTAATGGGTTCAGGTTTATGTAGGCCCCAGTTTTAATTGGGGTCTCACTCCTAATGGGTCTCAGGTCTTAAGGGTTTCAGTCTCATTTACCTCCAGTCCCAATAGGGTCCCAACCTATTCTTACCAATAGGATTAGGGTCTAAAATTACTTAACTACATTAGGACTGGGGGCCTAGAATTAGAATTGGATCCCATTTAGACTGTAGTCCATAAAGAATTACGGCAATTAAAGACTACCACCCAATTAGAAAAGCAACCTATTAAGACCAAGTCCCCATTATGACTGAATCCTATAAGAACTGTTGTCCCCATCTGACCAACGCCCCCCCCCCCCCCTCGAGCGATCCCACACAGTGAGCGACGTTCAGTACAGACTCGACTAACAAACAGAGGAGGGAAACTTGTATTAGTGTGTTGTAAACAAGAGAAAGACGGACCCCACGTACCACAGTAGCCAGATAAGGTCGCAGGTGATAAAGATCTGCTGGCGTGGATAACCTGAAGGTGTGTCAGTGACCGTTCAACTCTTCTGACTTAAAAAGATTCTAACTTGCTTTTAAAGTCTCGAGTCACAATGATTCTTATTTTTAATTTAGTTTTAGTCCAAAGTCACATCGGCCTGAGTTGTGTTTACATTATTATTCATTACAGTAATAAACAGACATATGACGCGTACACACACACACACACACACACACAAGTGACGGTGGACGTACGACACAAAACGCTCAGGTGAGAGAGAAACTCGGCCCCGTATCTACAAGTTGTCCTCCTCGGGTGAGATAAGGTCCTGAGTGTTTTACTACATAAGGAGTGAGAGTTAAGATAAGAACTCTACTGAAGGACAATCATCACCCGAGACCTTTACTGTTCTCGATTATTATATGGTCCAAAAAAAGAGATATAAAATTTTTTGTAAACTTTGACACCTAAAACCTTGAATTATCTCAGAGTTGTTTCTCCTAATATTTATGAGACACATGAATTTTATTAATATTCACACATGAGACACATATAGTTATATACCTCTCATTAATTCTCAATATAAACATGAATAAAAAAAAATGTACGAGATTATTTACCAAACACAAAAATCCCGAAAAAGTCACAAATCTCTCAATTTATTCCAAAAAAAAAAAAAAAAAAAAATAATGAAAAAAAAAGCGACAAAATTTCTCAAGCGATCACACCTGAAGGTTCTCCTTATCTCTCAGCTGTTCTCTAGTAATTTAAGATTCATGAAAAAAAAAAATATGACAGACCAAGATTTCACAAGCAGTCAACCTCCAACCTATAATCGTCTCACAGTTGATATTCCTGAATACGAAAAATTATGAACAAAGATTATAGAGGTCACCAGGTGTAGTTATCCCTCGTCAGGTGTATAAAGGTGATATAATCCTTATAATTAACGTGATACATGAATGCAACACGTTCTATTTCGTCTTGGAGTCCATCTTGTTCCAAACATGATCTTAGTGTTGTTATTTCTTTACGCGTGACTTATAAGGGAACGTCAATGTCTAGTGATTAGATACTTGGTTGAATGATCATAGTGACATCATGCTGACCGAGCAAAATACGGCGGACACTGTGAAAAATAAACAGACCGGAACATCTGATATACCCAGACAAGATGGCCAGTGCTAGAAAGATACCACGGGGGGGGGGGGGGGTAGATAAACCACTATTGTTACTCTGAAAGCAAAAAAACTTAACCTAACCTAACCTAACCTAACCTAACCTAACCTAACCTAACGTTCCACAGGTAGTTTAAGTTCAGATTAAGATTATTTTGGCTAGTTCGTGTCGTTTGAATTTACGTTTTTTTTTTTTTATGATTTCTGAAGCTGTTTAGCAAGTAGGAGAGGTTTAGCCACTATTCTTGATACTCTCTGAAGGGGAATAAAGCTTTAGAGTGAATATAAACATAAACACGAACGTACTAAGTCGTAAACACAAGCATTCGAACAGTTATGGCGTCTATTTTTTCCTAGGATGCACTGAACCACCAATACCCAACTCATTTTCACATATAAAGCCAATACTAACAGACCTACCAACAGCATCATACAAAAAAAAAAACGTATCTAATTCACCTTATGTCCTGATATCAATAAGACTTTACATATTGAGTGGAAACTTTTTTTTTACCAAACAGACAAAGACACGAACAACACCTTGATGGTCAGGAGACTAAAAAACTGGACACCTATTGTAGTCAACATGTATACGTGGTTCAGCTGGAGATAAAATAGTTCTGGCCTTGTTAACATACTGATACTAGAGGCAGTTCACACCCACACAGTGATTAGTCGCTTATCTATATGTCACTCCTTTGGGTAAACGAGTAAATATTGATGTATCTTACTCCAGTGATCATCTTACTCCAGTGATCAACTTACTCCAGTGATCAACTTACTCCGGTGATCAACTTACTCCAGTGATCAACTTACTCACTTCTTCCACCAATCACCTCGCTCCACCAATCACCTCACTCCACCAATCACCTTAAAACGACATACCAGAATCCCTTACAGAACTAAACTCCAACAAACGACTGTATTAAGCATTGACCATTAGCATTTACAACAGTCCCCCCCCCCCTCTCTCTCTGGTTACTCACCTACAGCACACAATGGTTAACTACTCTACCGCGTCACTCAGAACACACAATAGTTTTAAAAGTCCTGTACCGGGTCATCGTCCAGTAGGTAAACAGACGAAAACTGTCATCTACACCTGTTAAAGATGATTAATATTGCACAGGTAAACACAGGTAGATGTCTAGTGTTATTAAAGGTTACTGCAGTCACTTGGTTCTGAGTTACCTGTCGTGTGTCTTATTCCACAATGACCAAAGAAAGATGAACAGGAGGATATGATAAAGAAGTAGATAGAGAGAGACATTAATAGTTTAGTTTAGTCAGTCAACAACAACACCACTAGTTTCCTTTAGAACTTTTTTTAATGGTAGTCACTCATAATTAGAACCACTTAAGTATACACACACGCTGTACGTATGTGATCATCAACCTCACCGCGTGTGTGTGTGTGTGTAAGTAACAGGAGACTAAATGTCATCAATCAGTGTTGGACCGAGGCTTCTATTACATAAATCCCTGTTTATGTATGTCTACCGTCCCATCAATCCCTGTTTATGTATGTCTACCGTCCCATCAATCCCTGTTTATGTATGTCTACCGTCCCATCAATACCTGTTTATGTATGTCTACCGTCCCATCAATCCCTGTTTATGTATGTCTACCGTCCCATCAATCCCTGTTTATGTATGTCTACCGTCCCATCAATCCCTGTTTGTGCGTCAACTATCGTGTGTTTGTTTCTTGTCGGCTTATTTCTTGTTTAAGGAAGATTTACCTTTGATATCTCTCTTCCTATATAAGACTATACCATACCCCTACCACATTCTGCACCTCTTCCTCCCCACCACATACCTCTAACCTCCCTACCACACACCCCTAACCTCCCTACCACACACCTCTAACCTCCCTACCACACACCCCTAACCTCCCTACCACACATCCCTAACCTCCCTACCACACACCCCTAACCTCCCTACCACACACCCCTAACCTCCCTACCACACAACCTTTCCTCTCCATTGTCATATCAAGAATTAGCCGTGGGGTCAAAGGTCACGCCAATTAGGCTCTACAAGGAGGTAACAACTGGCCGCTCACTCAGGTAGGGACGACACTAGGAGCTCCTGCCGCCCGCTAATGATCCTGCCACTGACAACGGGACAGCATCCTTCATCCTACTTTACGAGAGGATGCTAGGATACGGTCAGGTGGACTGCTTGGATGACAGGATGCTGACCTTTGAGGTGGATGAGTTATAGCTAGGTGAAATGGGGGTATAATCAACTCTGGGGTAGAAGAATCAACTCCGAGGTGGAATAATCAACTCTGGGTAATTAATCAATGACTGTCAGCGGTAATACTAATCCACGCGTCGTTAGGTTAGGTTAGGTTAGGTGGGGTGGGATAGAGAGTGGGTAGGATGGGATAGAGAGTGGGTGGGATGGAATAGAGAGTGGGTGGAGTGGGGTAATGAGTGGGTGAGTAGGGGGACCATATTGACTTGCACCTGTCCCTCTCTTTCCACCAGACCGCCCATCCGCCCGCCCGTGTTTCCGCCCAACTCTTGTTTGTGTCCACTTTAGAATAACAAAATCCTGTAAAGCTTAATCACATTCTTCCTACAATAACCTGATTAGAAATTCATGATTGGCTAATTTTTATTACTATTTTTTTTACGTTAATTACAATGATTAGGACCTGCCATGTTTGGGGGTGATGGAGGGAGTGTGAGGGAAGGAAGAGCAGGGATAGGAGAAAGGGTAGGGTGGTGGAGAGAGGGAGGAAGGGAAGGAATGGGTGAAGGAGGGAGGGAGAGGGGACGGGGGAGGGATGAGGAAGGGAGGGAGGGAGGGAGGGGGAGTGGGCGTGGTGTAACCTTCCATCAACATTAAGAATGACATATTTCTCCTCATCAGCCAATCACCATCGTTGTATTCCCTTATTTGGATGCTAATTGGCTGAGGTTGAAAGTACGTGTTTGTGTTCCTGGGAGATCCTGTAATTGGGTAGTTAATGTCACTTCCAACGCGGTGTAAATGGCAGTGTCGGGGACCAGTGTTGTTACCTGGACGTAAATGACCTTTGGTGTAAACATTAGGTATACAGAGACAACAGGTAATGTTAAGGGGGGGGGGCAGGTAACAAGATGACGTCACGGGGTTACACATATAAAGTGGTATATTCTTAATGTTAACATATAATCTTAGTACAATGTGACACACACACACACACATAACTGTATCATGCACATCAATACCGCCACCACTCCAGCAGTCACAGTGGGTGCCCATCCACTGTGCCAAACTCCTGGGTGTTACCATAGACCATAAACCGGACTGGAAGGCCCATGTAAACAACACAATCAAGGCAGCCTCGTACCGACTCTTCATGCTACGACGACTCAGGTCACTTGGGAAACCCACGATAGAGCTGAGGACTATCTACAACGCCTTTATTTTCCCCAAACTAACATATGCGTCACCAGCCTGGTCGTCTTCTCTCAACTCCACCCAACAACGTCAGCTAGAGAAGGTACAGAAAAGGGCCTGCAGAATCATGCTCGGCGCAGAATACTCCGGCTACATCAACGCTCTCTCCACCCTGGAAATGCCATTCCCCAGTGACCTCCACCACCAGGCACTAGCAAGGTTTGCCAGTGGACTACTGCACCACCCTCGTCATCGCCACCTCCTGCCACCTGCTGCCTCCCAACCACCTCGCGCAGTCCGCCACTTCAACAAAATTCAGCCCATCAGAGCCCGCACCGATAGATATTAGAACAGCACCATCCCGTCTATTGTTAAAATAATATACAACGCCTGATTTATGTACTGTACAGCCCTGTAAATGTATTCAATGCATATTATATCATTATGTCTAAAACAAATGTAAGTGTATATTTCAGCCACCGGCCGCAACTCTATTAATAAACCGTTTATTATTATTATTATTATTACACACCAATGAATAATACAAGACTATGGACCAAAAAATCAAGGCTAACAAAACCCTGGTGAAAATAACCCCTTGTTTACGAACGTGACGTCATTTGTGTTTCAAAATTCCCTGAAAAGTATCGATAGTCTTCTGAAAACTCGACAACAATGCTGCCTTCCTCCTCTTCCACTCTCCTCTCCCTACCTACCTCTCTCCCTCCCTCTCTCCCTCCCCTCCCTCACCATAAACTTTAGCTTCCACCATTACGGCTACAATATATTTATCCATTTATCTTAGAAGCGACGCCCTTCATCATCAGTACATGAGAGGGAGTATGTATTTTAAACATATCAAAACACACACACACACACAGAGGTTGTATAATGAAGGAGTGGAAGGTTAGAACCACCTCTCTCTCTCTCTCTCTCTCTCTCTGGGTGGGAAATATAAAAAAAAATATCGGGAAGTATTAAAACGTGATTGTGTGACTTTAAGAGTTCTATTTACATACGAGTACATTATAACTCACACATGCCCAGAAACAACACATGTACATAGGCAATTATAAGTATAAATATGTACTTAAAGACAGACAGACAGACAGACAGACAGACAAACACAAAAAGATAAAAAAAAGGGAAAAAAATCGTTAGACTTTAATCACCTTGAGTACAATGTCTTAACCTTTTTAAAATACAATGAACTAACCCCCTGATTATGACAACATTATACTACAAAAGGACCCAGAAAAAAGGGGGATAATTTTCATCATATTTGAATTTTTTTTGACCCAATTAGGACGGAATTCAGGGCCTAAGAAAAATATAATAAGGAGAAGGTGTGAAAAATGAGCCTTAATGATGTCAAACGTGAGAGGTATGATGGACGGGGGCAAGATAGTGTGTTATTGGTGTCAGGTTATTAAGGTGGATAATTACAGGTAAGGAAGAGGGTTAATGTTTGTTCCTCAAGGTCTTAAGAGAGGCGGAAAGAAATATAGCGGCCCTGAATTGTGGAGTG
>CAUDMG010003340.1:432500-437500 GCA_958450375.1 Homarus gammarus
AATTTAAAGACTAACAACACGAATTAATTTATTGGAAACATTTAGTTGACGTTTCCAGAATAATGAAAATATGTCTTGTTGACTAGGATGAGAGAGAGAGAGAGAGAGACTTCCTTCTACCCCACAACCTATCTTAAAGAAGTAAGTTTAGAGATCAATTTACGACTCTCAGGATGAATATGGATGATGTTAAGAATGAATCATGTCAAGACGATCTAGATCCCTCCATGTGTTAGGCGCGCCCATCATTTACCCTGTATAAAAGACGCTACCTCACAGATGGCTTACGAGCACTTGTCCAACATTCGAGACACACTTACATCACACTAAAGTAACATTCAAGTCACACTTAGATCACATTCCAGTCAATTATATCACTCTAGTCACACTTATTTCAGAGTTATGTTACTTGATTCACACTCAAATCATTCTCAAGTCACACTTAAATCACACTCAAATCACTCTCAGGTCACACACTTAAATCACACTCAAGTTACACTCAAGTCACACTTAAATCACACCTAAACGTATTAATGGTCTACTAAATAATAAGAAACATCCAACCCGGAACTAGACAAGAGTCTTTATACCGGAACCTCAAATTTGGTTAGGTTAGGTTAGGTTAGGTTAGGGTTTGACTTGGTTTGGGTAAGTGAGGTTGGGTTTGGTTGAATGAGGTTGGGTTTGGTTAAGTGAGGTTGGGTTTGGTTGAATGAGGTTGGGTTTGGTTAAGTGAGGTTGGGTTTGGTTAAGTGAGGTTGGGTTTGGTTAAGTGAGGTTGGGTTTGGTTAAGTGAGGTTGGGTTTGATTAAGTGAGGTTGGGTTTGGTTGAATGAGGTTGGGTTTGGTTGAATGAGGTTGGGTTTGGTTAAGTGAGGTTGGGTTTGGGTAAGTGAGGTTGGGTTTGGGTAAGTGAGGTTGGGTTTGGTTAAGTGAGGTTGGGTTTGGTTAAGTGAGGTTAGGTTTGGTTGAATGAGGTTAGGTTTGGGTAAGTGAGGTTGGGTTTGGTTAAGTGAGGTAGGGTTTGGTTAAGTGAGGTTAGGTTTGGTTAAGTGAGGTAGGGTTTGGTTAAGTGAGGTTAGGTTTGGTTAAGTGAGGTTGGGTTTGGTTAAGTGAGGTAGGATTGGGATAAACTATAGATCTTTAACTTCTAGGTACTTCAACTACCAGGGTCGTTAAGCCACTAAAGCTACAAGTCTTTAGTAGTTTATCACAACAAACGACCTAATAGACAATAAACCTCTGCGCTCTGGCTTGTATAACACTATATGTAACTTACAGGTAAAATCTAATAAGAAAATTTACCTGAACGACCACGAGTTTAAGACAACACCGAAATGAACATCTAACATATGAGTAATTTCTACGTAAGTGACGACGACAGAGAAAGTATATATCAGACAGGTCAGAGGAGGTCGCCAGGTGGTGGAACAGGTAGTACAGGTAAGTGGGTGGGTGGAGGTGTGGTAATTAACGCCCTTCGCCAAGGGGTCTCAGGCCGCGAGCGAGTATCACCAAGGTAATGTGAGCTTGCTACAGGACCACCTTCAGCCACTACTGCTGCCACTGCCGCCGCCACTATCTACCTCCTTCTTCCTCTTGCCTCAGCTAACACCACTACCACCATCACCACCATTGGCACCACTACCACTACCTACCTCCTTCTTCCTCTTGCCTCAGCTAACACCACTACCACCATCACCACTATTGGCACCACTACCATCACCAACACTGGCACCACTACCACTATCCTCAACCACACTATACCAACAACAACCTCAACCACCACCACTACTACCACCATCCTGAATCACACCAGCACCACGAGTATCCCATGACCGCCTTCATTGCCGTCACCTTCATCCACCTCACCACAGCCAACAGGTACTACCACAGGTGAGACGGTGCAGGACAGGTGAGACGGAGGTGCAAGGACTCGTGGGAAAGAAGGATCTGACTTGGGGTTGACTCAAAGACTACTCCACTTCTAAACAGAGATTATAAAAGGGTGTTATATAAGCGGTCAACTAACCTAACCTAACCCAACCCAACCTAACCTAACCTAACCCAACCCAACCTAACCTAACCAAAATGTAACTAAATCAAAAGTTGAATATCAGACGTGATTATTCTTGGTTCGTTTCCTATTGCCAAAGGTTAGCTCTCAGAATTTCCTCTCATCCACGGCAGCAGCAGTCAGGGGTACAGGTATGAGTGACAAATCTTACCCTAAAAAAATATTTACCGCACACGCGTTCAATTTCCTTTACGATTTTCAAGCTGAGAGATTATGTCTAGCTTTACTGATGAGAGAGAGAGAGAGAGAGAGAGAGAGAGAGAGAGAGAGAGAGAGAGAGAGAGAGAGAGACATTCCTGTATAGATCAGATGTAAAAGTCAGAGAGGCAGAGGTCAACCTCCCCCTCGAAGGTCAGCGCGTTGGTCAGTCATCCTTGAAAGGTCGCGCTCCAGCTAAATCTTGGAAGGGGGGGGGGGGGGGTCAGGTACATAGGTTAGTCCATCTGGGTTTCTTAAAAGGTATTTGAATGGAGGTCAAAGAAGGTCATCAAGAATTCGGGTCAAATCAGGTCAATTATGCCGATCAGGTTGTCAAGCGAACCAAGTTATTCAAATTAGATCATGTCATTAATTTCATTACGTCATTAAGTTGATTACGTCATTAAGTTGATTACGTCATCAAATCGTAGGGAAGCAAAGAAGCTCAACTTTAAAGAGAGAGAGAGAGAGAGAGAGAGAGAGAGAGAGAGAGAGAGAGAGAGAGAGAGAGAGAGGCGGTAACCCAGCACCAGGTAAGCTCACCCTCACACCAGGAGCGCCTCACCTGTCGTGGGTCTTCCCGCTGGCGAACACAAACAGGATTTTGGGTGAGTCAAGAAGCTTTTAATCCTGCAGTTTAATTCCTAATTAGTTTCTCTCTCTGGGAGATAGTGTGTGTGTGTGTGTCTATGTGTGTGTGTTCGTTCGTACGTTCGTTGCTATAAATCACTCACTGTGTCACTATATCTTTAACACACACACACACACACACACACACACACACACACACACACACACACACTAAATCTTGTTACATCTCAGTATTCTCAAGATCATTTCTCCCTTCCTATTATACAAAGATTTATATCCAAAGAAACTAGTGGGGAGGAAATTAAGATTCAGATCAGAGGAACATTTCTTTTAATCGTGTAAATAGAAGGTTGGGTCTTGGTCCTGTTAATAGGAGGTGTGTGAGAGAGTGAGTGAGGCAGGTGTTGTCTCTCTCTCTCTCTCTCTCTCTCTCTCTCTCTCTCTCTCTCACATAAAGATACACAAGTTTATTCTCAGATAAATTATAAAGATATAGTATTAAAAGTTACAAGCCAAAGCAATATTAAAAGTTACAAACAGAGGAAGCTAAAATTACAAGAAGAAGAAGAATAAGAAGAATAAGAAAAATAATAATAATAATAATAAGTGACATATAAAGTAACAAACATTAAAGACAGATAGAAAAAAGTTACAAGGACAAGTAACATTAAAATATACAATTAAAACAGACATTAAAACCCACAAACACGTTTAAATATCACAAGCAAAAAAAGAAAATACCACTCAAACATACAGACTTACAACCAAACACAAAAAATAACACCACTTCCTTTACAAACTTTTATGTATCCAAACAATCTGGTTAAAACTACCAAACGAGACATTAACAAAATCTAAAAATAAAATAAAATAAAAGTAACAATTGTCAGTGAAATTTAACATGGATGATAGTTACAACTCCTACTGTTATAAAAGTTGTATAATTTGCATAAGGGTTTTGTCAGGGGAGAGGGAAGGAGTCGAGTGTTCAGTTAGATAGCACAATCCTCTTACATTTAAAAGACAAGATTTATAATTTGGCTAAAAACTTTTGATGTGGCAGGGGGTGTGGGGGAGGGGATGTGGCAGGGGATGTGGGGGAGGGGATGTGGGGGAGGGGATGTGGCAGGGGATGTGGGGGAAGGGATGTGGCAGGGGCTGTGGGGGAGGGGATGTGGCAGAGGGTAGGGGAAGGATGATGGGATGTGGCAAGGGATGTGGGGGAGGGGGTGGAGAGAGGGAAGGGCATGGGGAAGGGGTGAGGGAGAGGGAGAGGGAGGGGGGGGGGTTAAAAATATCAAATTTGAGGCCTTTTAAAAAAATTATACTTTCACCTTTTAAAATCTTGAAGTAAATAAAAGCTAAATACCTCATAGGTAAATTAATTATATTGCGTTTATATTCTCAGATTAAAATCACCAAAGGGTTTAACTATACGTATAATGAGAGTATGAAATGCATGATTTTCTGTAATGTCATAACAATTCAATAACAACAATAACAAGAAAAATCCCCAAACAAACACAAAAAAAACGAAAAAAAACATAAAATATACCATTACGACTCGAATCCAATCAAAGGGGACTAATCCAGTAGACTAAAAGAACTCAATCGTGTATCTCTCTGTCTCTCTCTCTCTCTTGGCCTAAAGGAATGACCTCAGCTAAATCCCTGAACTCCGCGGCAATAAATCCAGGAACTTGTCAGGGCAGCGAACAGCAGGAGGGAATCGGACAAGGTGCTGTGGATCCAGTGGGCAGTAATACATTGATTTATGGAGAGCACTGGATACAAAGGGTGGGGGGGGGGGGGAGGAGGTAGGGGGGAGACGAGGGAAGGGGGAGGGAGGGGGGACAAAGACTATTCGATAAAGAGTACAGAGACCACTTGATAAAGAGTGCAATAGAAGGGGAGAGAGAGATGAAACAGAGACCACTTTAAGAAGAGGATAGAAACCTAAGAACACTTGATAATAGAGAACACTTTATAAACAGAGAACACGTGATAAAGAACATGATAAACGAGGGAGGCATAAAAAAGAGAGACTGAGGAACACAACTTGGTAAAATGCCAAAAAAAGACCAAAAAAGGACAAAAAAAGGACAAAAAGACCATTTGATAAAAAACAAGAGAG
>CAUDMG010003340.1:442500-467500 GCA_958450375.1 Homarus gammarus
AACCATTAGTGGCTTGATGGTATTGATGGAGAGGAGAGGGGGGAGGATAGGAGAGGAGAGAAGAGAAGAGAAGGACATCCACCACATTCTTCACCCAGGACTCGCCATCGCCACCATCATTATCCATCAACCTCTGCTATGTCCTTTTATCAGTCAGTAGAGGGCCGTATAAACATCACTGTCCATCCTCCGTCCGTCCGTCTGTCCGTTCCGTCACTCTAGTTCGTAATACCGCTGTCACACGCTGTCTACCGAACGTCGTCTTCCTCCTGTCAGATTAGTATCACCTCCCCTAGCCACTATAACTCTTATCTCGGAGTGGAGGAAATTACAACAGGTTAAAGAAGAACGTGGATGTGATAAACTTCAACTTAAATCATGGTGGATTAAGAGTTGACGGTCTACCCCAAACGTCGATTTTAGATTTACGACCCCGATTTTTTCCCTTAATCCACCCCCCCCCCCCCTCAAGCGCCGATTTTGGATTTACGAGATTTTTTTTTTTTTTTAACCTTTACCAGTCGTCTTGGTACACCTGATCCTGACACTAACGAGGGCAAGGTGTAGCTAATTGTAGGTTGGGTGTTGAAGTTTATCTCATTGTCCTCACTCTACTAACACCTTTAACACTACCATCCCTCACTGTGATGCCTTGTTGGCCCAGGTGAGAACGATGCCACTTTTTTTTGTTAATTACCTGTTCCTACTACCTGTTCTGGGTGTGTACGTTCCCCCCCCCCCCTCCTTCTCCCTTCTCTCTCCTCCTCCTCCTCCTTGATCTTCCTGGAGGCAGTCTGTACCACCCTTAACACCCACATCACTCACCTTGATACCTTCTGTGGCAGGTGAAAATGATACCTTCTTCCTTGTTTAATTACCTGTATCTTACCTGGTTAGGGTGTGTCGCTGATACCCCCCCTTTATTGTCTGATGGTTGTTGTGATATTAACGAACAACTTCATTAAAAAGTCTCACAATTTTTATCGTTAAAACTCACCCCCTTCTCAAAGTGATTAAGGTAGGAATTATTACCTAATTTGGTTAGATTGGATTAATTATTTATTAATTTAATGTGTTCAGGTTCGTAAGACTAAAGAGCTTGATGCACTCGAGTTAGGTGACAACTTACGCCGGATGTTTAAACTTGTGAACAATGAACTTTGACCTTCAAGTCCTCAAAACATAATAGCCTCTCTCTCTCTCTCTCTCTCTCTCTCTCTCTCTCTCTCTCTCTCTCTCTCTCTCTCTCATTCCTCCGTTTGTTTTAATTGACGTTTAGTATCAGTATCATTAATCTCTGATATTTGTGCTGATTGGTCGCCTCTGCTAAAGGTACGTGCTGATTGGTCGCCTCTGCTAAAGGTACGTGCTCATTGGTCGTCCAGGTAAAAGATAAGTAGCTTTAAGGTCATTGGTGGAGACTACATTCTTAATGGACTTTTGGGTCATTTACTGCCTCTGTTGATAATATAATTCCTTCACACTTAACATTTTTAGGTTAGGTTAGGTTAGGTTAGGGATGGCAACCTCGAGAGAAAATGCGCCTGTATGTCTGTCTGTCTGTCCAAAACACTTCACTAAATACACACACACACACACACACACACACACACACACCCCAGTACCATCTTCTCAACAACAGGCAGTAAGAAACCTGTCCTTAACGAGGAATAAACCACTTCGTTAAACTCGCTAATCTAATTATCTTTATGTGACATCGACAGTCATAAAACGTCAACAGAGGCGAGGCAGTCAGGAAAGCGGTCTAAGGTGACTGACTGACTGACTGACTGACTCGTTAAATGATTGACTGACTGACTGACTGACTCGTTAAATGATTGACTGACTGACTGACTGACTGACTGACTGACTCGTTAAATGACTGAC
Source organism: Homarus gammarus (assembly GCA_958450375.1). NCBI lineage: Eukaryota > Metazoa > Arthropoda > Malacostraca > Decapoda > Nephropidae > Homarus > Homarus gammarus. The sequence continues at coordinate 444,388 of CAUDMG010003340.1, forward strand.
TGACTGACTGACTGACTCGTTAAATGATTGACTACTTAATGACTGACTGACTGATTGGCTGACTAACTGACTGAAGGAGTGACTGATTGGCTGACTGACTGAGGGAGTAGAGTGATTGATTGGCTGACTGATTGACTGACGGAGTGACCTTCCCTCTACCTGTTGACCTTCCCTCTACCTGCTGACCTTCCCTCTACCTGTTGACCTTCCCTCTATCTACTGACCTTCCATCTACCTGCTGACCATTCTACCTGCTTAACACTCGCTGATTGGGGCCACTTAGTAGGTTAATTAGCTCAGGTTAACATCAATTCTCACCTGGTGGCAGTAGTTCCGGCTCACCTGGTCTCACCTGTTTATGCTGGCATAAACCCTGAGGCTGTGAGGTGTGTTGCTGGGGAGGGGAGGTGGTGGGGAGGGGAGGTGGTAGGGAGGGGGAGGAGAGGTGGTGGGGAGGGGGAGGAGAGGTGGTGGGGAGGGGGAGGAGAGGTGGTGGGGAGGAGAGGTGGTGGGGAGGGGAGGTGGTAGGGAGGGGGAGGGGAGGTGGTGGGGAGGGGGAGGGGAGGTGGTGGGGAGGGGGAGGGGAGGTGGTGGGGAGGGGGAGGGGAGGTGGTGGGGAGGGGGAGGAGAGGTGGTGGGGAGGGTAGGGATGAGGAGGATAGATGGAGACAGAGAAAAGAAAAGAGAAGAAGAAGAGGATGAAGGAAAGAAAAAGAAGAGGATAAGGAGAAGAAGGAGAGAGAGAAAAGAAAAGAAAAGAGAGAAAGATAAGAAGAGGAGGAGGAGGAGACAGAGAAAGAAGAAGAAGGAGGAGGAGGAGGAGGAGGAGGTAGGAGAGAGGTCCGTGGGTGCACAAGGAAGGGGCCACCTACCACCATCTTCCTGACGCATTAGCAATTACTGGGGCAGACTCCGTGATGCAGGTTGGTGGTTTGTCTGAGGCCCCGAACTCAAAACCCTCATGTCGGGGCAACTAACACCCACGTCTGGCCCTTAAATACTCACGTCTGGCCCTTAAATACCCACATATGGCCCTTAAATACCCACATATGGCCCTTAAATACCCACATATGGCCCTTAAATACCCACATATGGCCCTTAAATACCCACATCTGGCACTAAATACCCACGCCTACCCTGGACCTACTTTACACATGCTTAGGCCTGAAATACCCATACTTGGTCTTAATATACCCCGTCTGGCCCTGATATACCCACGTCTGGCCCTAAAATACCCACACTAGGGCCCTTAAATTCAGACCCCCCCAAAAAAAATAACTAAAATCCCAAACCACAAATCTTACAAAAACAGTTAACAAAATAAGTCAGAAAAAATCACCAAATTCTTTATAAAAACAATAAAAATATTTGTTTTTCCTCTAATTTTGTAAACATTATACAAGTCGGAATTAATACGACTTCCTGTATAAATACGGGTTAGCTTAAGGCCATTGTAAACAAACATAAAAGTCAGGGCAGCCAACCCATGGGACGTGAAGCCCAGGGATACCAACATGAGGTTCTAAATCAGTGGGTGAATGACGTGTGAAGAAGGCACAGTAACGTCGCTTAATGTTGCGTGATATAGTAATGATGTGGTGAGGTTAGGTTTATATACGTCTTATTGGGTCTACGAGTATAACTCTCTCTCTCTCTCTCTGCTCTCTCTCTCTCTCTCTCTCTCTCTCTCTCTCTCTCTCTCTCTGATTTACACCTGTACACCTGATAACGACTAAACTAATAGACAATACCAACAGGTAACCCATCTTGTCATACCTCCACTGCACCTGATCAGAGACACATTGATGAGACACACATTGATGAGAGATACGTTGATGAGAGAGACGTTTGAGACCATTACACCTGAACATTTAATCCAATTACATCTCAAGTCTCCTTCTCCTCACCTTCCCACCTGCTCACGACCCGGCACAGCGTGAGACTCTTGTGTGTGTTGGGGTCTCGTCAGTGTGTGTGTGTGTGTGTGTGTGTGTGTGTAGTGTGTGTGTGTGACTCTCCCAGGTGTTTGTGGGTAGGAGTCTCGTCAGGTATTGAGGTCCCTATACAGGTGTTTGGGTATCATCATTCCAGGTGTTACTCTCCCATACACAGGTGTTAAAGTTCATTACCATAAGACTCTCCCATGCACAGGTGTTAAAGTTCATCAACATAAGACTCTCCCATGCACAGGTGTTGAACCGCACCAGCGTGGGACACTCTCAGGTGTTGGGGAGCCGAAACAGGTGTTGGGTGTCGCCAGCGTGAGACTCTCTCAGATAGAGCTCACCACCCCGGGCTCACACACCCTCGCTCACAGGCACACACGAGAGAAGCAAAAAAACACAGCAACAACAACAAGGGTTCAATACCTCTCCCGACGTCATCTTCGTCTGGATGCTGAGTGAGGGAGGATGCTGAGTGAGGGAGGATGCTGAGTGAGGGAGGATGCTGAGTGAGGGAGGATGCTGAGTGAGGGAGGATGCTGTGTGAGGGAGGATGCTGTGTGAGGGAGGATGCTGTATGAGGGAGGATGCTGAGTGAGGGAGGATGCTGAGTGAGGGAGGATGCTGAGTGAGGGAGGATGCTGTATGAGGGAGGATGCTGTATGAGGGAGGATGCTGAGTGAGGGAGGATGCTGTATGAGGGAGGATGCTGAGTGAGGGAGGGTGCTGTGTGAGGGAGGATTTTGAGTGAGGGAGGATGCTGTGTGAGGGAGGATGCTGTATGAGGGAGATAAATATGATGCTGCGAGCCATAAAAACGTTTACATGAACACCTGGGGACAGTAGGTAGGTAAGTAGGTACCCTCAAGGCAGTGGGCCAGGTGGGAGTGCAGGGGACAGACAGACTTACAGACAGGCAGAGGAGGAGGTTAAATAATGTGTAGACTAAGATTAAAGGCCTTAGAGTAATAAAAATGATATAAACATAATCTACAATACCCAACACGGAGTTAATTTTGCTGTCTAACCTAAAAAAAAAAGATCATTAACAGCAAAAGTAGGAATGACAGCAATAGATCTGTAATATTCTCCCTCTCTATAACAGTATACTTACCATTAACAGTAAATAATAACAGTGACAGCAGTATGAAGGCACTATAATATCATCACTATTATCATTTCTCATCATCAACCTCACCACACCAATCACTGTCATCTGTAACACCATCAACACACACACACACACACACACACACACACACACCTTTTCTTCATACTTTGGTAACTTAACAAGAAGACGGGTTAAATAAGTAACAATAGATATATTTACATAACATCTTAATATCTCTCTATTAAACTTCATATATAACTAAGATAATTATCCCTCTCTCATTTATAATTAACCCTAATTAATAACGCCTATAGGTAAGTGTTCAGGTAGGGGAGGGGAGTAGGGGAGAGAGGGAGGGGGGGAGGGGTAAGTTGTTCATGAATAAGCATTATTAGCTAGATAGTCTTTGAGGTCATGAAGGTCAACTCCCACAAAAACCTTGTCACACCACATCGCTTCCTTCCCCTTTATACCCCACACCCCACTCTCCTCCCCACTCCCCCATCCCTCTCCTCCCCACTCCCCCCACCACGATATTAAGCTTGGTTATCTGTATTCCTTCTCTTCTTCTTCTTTCTTTCTTCCTTCTTTATTTATTATTTCTATTTCTTCTCTTTCTTCCTTCTTCTTTCATCTTCTTGTTTTTCTATCTCTCCATCTCGTTCTTTTGTTTCTCTTTATTCGTTCTCCTTCTTCTGTTTCTTCCTTCTCTTCCTCCTCTCTTCTCCTCCTCCTCCTCCTCTCTATTCTTCCTTCTTCTTCTCCTCTCTGTTCTTCCTTCTCCTCCTCCTCTCTCTTCCTCCTCCTCCTCCTCCCTCTTCCTCCTCCTTCTCTCTCGTCTTCCTCCCCTCTCCTCCTCCTCTCTCTCCTCCTCCTCCTCTCTCTTCCTCCTCCTCCTCTCGCCTCCTCTTCTCTCCTCCTCCTCTCTTCTCCTCTTCCTCCTCTCAGTTCTTCCTTCTTCTTCTCCTCTCTGTTCTTCCTCCTCCTCTCTCCTCCTCCTCCTCCTCCTCTCTTCTCCTCTTCCTCCTCTCAGTTCTTCCTTCTTCCTCTCCTCTCTGTTCTTCCTTCTCCTCCTCCTCTCTCTTCCTTCTCCTTCTTTCTCCTCCTCCTCCTCCTCTCTCCTCTCTCCTCCTCCTCTCTCCTCCTCCTCTCTCCTCCTCCTCCTCTTCATGAGCTACTGCGTCAGGCAAAAGGCATGAAAGGCTCATCCATCATTTGAAATCGACCTCACGACCGCCACCTCTTCCTCCCTTCTTATCTCCCTCTTTTATTCTTAGTTGTTTATCTCTTCTTATTCTCTCATTCCTTTCTCTTCCCTCCTTCTTTCTCTTATCTTGAATTTTATCAACCTCTCTCTCTCTCTCTCTCTCTCTCTCTCTCTCTTCTTGCCTGTACTTTCATTCTCTCTTTCATTTGCTTTCTCTGACCCTCTCTTTACCCTCCCTTTCTCTCACCCTCTCTTTCTCACCCCTTTCTCTCACCCTCTCTTCCCCTCCCTTTCCCCTTCTATAAATATCGTTTATAAGAAGAGAAAGCTAAGGTAATAACTATCTTTAATATAATTACTTTATATCCTTTGGGACTTTCTTAACTAAATACCCCTTCCCTTGGTACTTTCTTAACTAATTACCCCCTTCCCTTGGTACTTTCTTAACTAATTACCCCTTCCCTTGGTACTTTCTTAACTAATTACCCCCCTCCCTTGGTACTTTCTTAACTAATTACCCCCTCCCTTGGTACTTTCTTAATTAATTACCCCCATCTCTTGGTACTTTCCTAATTAGATATCTACTTCCCCATGTACTACCGCACTCCTTCCAACCCCTTGATAAATCAGGTCACGTAAATTCCTTCATCTAATAGGCTTTAATCATAAGCTAACCTAACCTAACCTAACCTTGGTGTGTAACAGATTGGGGTTTTACAGCAATTATAATTATCAATGTGGATATGAGGAAGTTATTTTGTATTCTGTGTGTGTCTGTGTGTGTGTGTGTGTGTGTGTGTGTGTGTGTGTGTGTAATATTATACGTAGAAGAAGACGAAGAACAAGAAGAATAAGAAGAACACGAAGAACAAGAAGAACAAGAAGAACAAAAGGAATAAGAAGAACAAGAAGAACAAGAACAAGAAGAATAAGAAGAACAAGAAGAACAAGAAGAACAAGAAGAACAAAAGGAATAAGAAGACCAAGAAGAACAAGAACAAGAAGAAACACCAACAAGGATAATCAAGGTTTTTGTCAGATACGTCTTAATAATCAATAATTTTCGTCAACAGTAAAGGCTCTAACTCACACAACAACAACCAACAACTACAACAACAACAAAGACACCAATGGAACAAACAAAAACAAATTAACAGTAGCTCACTAAAGACATTAAAAACAAAAACAATCGCAAGAACAATAACATATAATAATCTGTGTTAACATGAGCAACATATAACAATGACAAGAATCATCATTAATCATCATCATAGCTAAGGTGATTATCAGTGAACATCATTATCATCATCACCACCACCATCATTATCAACACCATCACCACCACCACCACTACCACCACCATCAACACCATCACCACCACTACTACCATCAACACCATCACCATCACCACCCTCATCACCACCAACACCATCACCACCATCACCATCATCACCATCAAACAACACAGACCGACATTTGTGAATGATTCAAAAAATATAATGAGTTAACAAAATACAAATTAAACTCACACGGAATTCAGTCAGAAGGAAATAGTGATAAAGAAGACATGAGGGAAGACAAAATTGATAGGGCCTAACAATGAGTAATAAACGCAGCGGGAAGAAGAAGAACAAGAAGAAGAACAAGAAGGAGAAGAAGAAGAAGAAGAAGGAGGAGAAGAAGAAGAAGAAGGAGAAGAGGAAGAGGAAGAGGAAGAAGAAGAAGAAGAAGAAGAAGAAGAAGAAGAAGAAGAAGAAGAAGAAGAAGAAGAAGAAGAAGAAGACCTCCCCAGTGTTTGGCAGCCACCTTTACGTCACGCAATGTAACAAAACAAGTAATCAAGGTAAGAACATTGATGAGGAGTAACGGAGGAGTGGATGGAGAGGGATGGAGAGGGATAGAGGGGGGGGTAGAAGGGGATTGAGAGGGATTGAGAGGGTAATAGAGAGGGATAGAGGAGGATAGAGAAGTATTAAGGGGATTGGGAGGGATTGAGAGGGACTGAGAAGGATTGAGAGGGAAATAGATGGGGACTGAGAGGAATTGAGAGGGATAGAGAGGGATAGAGGCACTGAAAACTTTAAGGATGAATTGTTATGAAAAAGAACACTAATGAACGAGACGACACGACAAGCGGGAGCAGTATAGCCGCCGGCAACAGGAAGTAACAGCTGAGATTACTACTACTACTGTTACTACTACTACTACGTCTATTACTACTACTACTACTACTACTACTACTACGTCTATTATTATGTCACTATTATTATTGCTACTATTACTATTTACTACTACTATTACTACTGCTTCTTCTTCATCACTACCACCTACTACCATCACCATCACTACCAACACCACCACTACAACCACTACCACCTCCACCACTACAACCACTACCACTACCACCACTACAACCACTACCACTACCACTACAACCACTACCACTACCACAACATACGTACTCATTAATATCAACAACGACAATAACAATTACAATAACAACAACATTAGAAACAATAACAATCACACGGACAACAATAACAACATTAAACGACAACTATATAAACAACACGCACAGACACCATCAGAGGCAAGCAAGGAAGCAAGTGAGATAAGCAAGGTGCATCGACAGCATCATCAGGGGAGGAGAAACATCTGCATCAACCATCGCAGCATCCGCATCTTAACGTGTGAGAGAGAGAGAGAGAGAGAGAGAGAGAGAGAGAGAGAGTTTCTTCCATGCCGTGAGCGCCTTCTTCGTGGGTAGTGGCCGGCGGGCTTGACCCCTCCAGGCACTCGGGGTCGTCGGCAGGAGCATCACGACCTCTGGCTTTTTGCTACCGTCACGCCAAGAGCAGCCTCCCCCCCTCCTCCTCCTCCTCTCACACTCACTCCCTGTATCCCCTCTCCCTCACCCCCCCCCCCCCTTACTCTCTCTCTCTCTCTCTCTCTCTCTACCAGGGGTGCTAACACTCCCTGGGGAAAGTGACCTGTGTGCACCTGGGTGACCTCTCAGGGGGTACACCGTGGCCACAGGTAGGTGCTGCTCCTGTACCCTCCCCCCGTCTGGCTCCTGCAACCTTTGTGGGCGAGGTCGTGTTTTTGTGACACTTCATTAACATCAGGTGTTTTGAGTTTGTTTCATCAGGTATTTGAGGTTTTACTGAGTTCTTCCTCTTACAGTGATTGGCGATATTTTTAGCTTTTATTGACGTCTTGTGATTGCGGTGATTGGAGGTATTTTTAGCCTTTATTAACATCTTGTGATTGGGAAGATTGGATTTTTTTTTTAGCTCTAGTGACATTTTCGTATTCTGTTGATTAAAAATTTAGCTGTTATTGATCTCCTGTGCTTAGGATAATTAGGTGATTTTAACTTTAATTATTGTTTACTTCTTGTTTCCTAGCCAATTTAACTCTCTCTCTCTCTCTCTCTCTCTCTCTCTCTCTCCCTCCCACCCTCTCTCTCTCTCACTCTCCCTCCCACCTCTCTCTCTCTCTCTCTCTCTCCCTCTCTCTCTTGTTCTCACATGAATGAATAGATGAGAGAACCAGCGGGTCGGGTTAATAACTTCAGGGGTAATTACTCGTTTGAATGGTTGAGCCCCACGGATAAGTGAGTTGTTGAGACGGCCAACATAGGAAGCTCCTTTGACTCTGTCCCAGCCAAGTCCTGAATACCAACCAGGCGTATGTGTGTGTGTACTCTCTCTCTCTCTCTCTCTCTCTCTCTCTCTCTCTCTCTCTCTCTCTCTCTCTTTCTTTGTATCTATCTTTCTGTCTGTCTGTCTGTCTGTCTGTCTCTCACAAAACAACATTGCGTCATCGCCCCAACCACCACTACCTGAGCCTCACGATTTTTCTACCACTTATCACCTCTACCTACCACTACGTACCATTAACTCTTACACGCCACCACTGCACCATTAACCTCTACAAGCCACAATACTACCACTGCACCATTACCTTGAACTACACCACAACTACCACTACACACCATCAATATATCACTACTACCTGTTCATTATAATAACGCCACTATCACCACACCACTAATTACCACTATTTGACTACTACTATTAACGGGATGATTTTTTTTTTACACAATACAAACTTATTACCAGTGTTAAAATTGATCCTAAATTTACATACTAAAAACACGTCTCTTTCTCTCTCTCTCTCTCTCTCTCTCTCTCTCTCTCTCTCTCTCCAACGACTTCCTTTCTTCTCTCTCCTTTGTCTCCTCCAACATTATCTCTACTTCAATATATTCACCAACACTCACACAATTATCTCCACCAATGTAGGAGATTATTTTATTTTACTTAGTTATGTCGTTCTTCTGACTGACTGACTGACTGACTGACACACACACACACACACACACACACACACACACACACACACACACACACACAGCAAATGACGGACAACCTCCTCAGTTCTGAAACACGGCCTGAACTTTCACGCTATAGTGCATGAATGTATGTCGTATCTTCTTAAGCTAATCGTGCATGAAACGACTCTGTTTAGAACCTGTCAATGTACGGGGCAATTATTCTGCCTTGATGGAGTGGTCTTTTTTCTCGTTCACTTTACACCTGTGCTTATTAAACTTCATAACGAGGCTGTTGATAAAGTAATTCAGGTGTGTGTGTGTGTGTGTGTGTGTGTGTGTGTGTGTGTGTGTGTGTGCAGAGACAAAGTTTCAACTCATTACTGTTATGACCCAACGATAAGCATCTCTTAATTTCTAACTGTTAATTACTAAAGCATTTACTAACCTAGCTTCACAAACTCACTAATGAACCAAACAATACAGGTAGAGAAGTACAGGTGTAAGGTGTAAAAATTCACAAAGACGATAACGAGTTCCTTAAGGCAGGTGCACAACAGGTACGGAGAGGTATATTTGTCCTCATTAACTAATCAAGGTGTTTCTGGAGTCTCAAGGAGGCGAATTAATTAATATTGGAAAGTGATATTAAAGGAAGTTTCTCAACACATCGTAAATTTTAAGTTTTATTATCAAGAAATTTCCGTAAAGATAATATACAAACAAGTTTATAAAATTATCTTAATTTTTTTTTATAAATTACTTCAGGTGAGTTGAAGACACATTCTTAAAAGTATCATAGCGAAAGTATCAAGTTTATTTCTCAAAGTATCGTAAAAATATTACCTTTATAATTAACCTTAGATGTGTATAACAGGATTCTCAAAACACCTTAAGTTAATTTTTATTTTTGTTGTATGAGTCTGGATTGCAAGAGCTCCTTTAATTGTGGTCAAGTCTCAGTATAATTTTGATGCCATTTTGACCTCCAGCTGCTTTTAGGGTAGGGTAGGGTAGGGTAGGTTAGTAATTTAGAGGGGATTTTTGCTTTAACACTCAAGGAGAAAATTTAACTTAGGAACCTTTAAGAATGTATGTGTAGGTATTGTATGTTAGGAGTGTGTGTACATATCTGCTTGTATATATGTGTATGTATACATGAGTGTACCTACATATGTGTACGTGTAGGAGTATCTGTCTGTGTCGTTTTATAGTTGTCGCGTGGGTGAAAGTTGGTTTTCATTAACATACACACACGCACACACCAACCCACATACACACACACACACCCACATACACACACACACACCAACACACCCACTCCCCTACACTCCCACACACACATACCCTCCCCAACACTCCCACACACACATACCCTCCCCAACACACCCACGCCAACCCCACCCAACCCCACAACCCCACACACCCCACACTCCCCCACTAACGTGCATAAGTAACTCGAAGATGAAATTAACATGAACATCAGTTGTGGTGAGACAGATTAACGACTACACAGATAAACACCAAGTCCTCACTGAAAGCTAAACACGCCGCTACGAGGTTAATAATGTTAAATATATCATTGGTGTTTATTACCGACAACGAACCCAAGAGAGGTGAATACGCTCCCGTGAAAGTGTGGTGGGGGTGGTGGTGGGGGTGGGGGTGGTGGTGGTGGTGGTGGGGGTGGGGGTGGTGGTGATGGTGGTGGTGGTGGTGTGGTAATGTCTGTGGTGGTGATGGTGGTGTGTTTATTGTTTGTGGTGGTGATGGTGGTGGTGAATTGGTGATGTTTAGTAATTAATGTGATTCTTACAAACTTATCTTCGTATCATTCCAAGTATCCTTTTCTCTCTCTCTCTTTCTTTATTTATCTTCTCTCTTTCCTTACTCTCATCTATCTCATCTAACACACACACACTCTCTCTCTCTCTCTCTCTCTCTCTCTAATCACAGGTCCACCGGATGTAAACAAGATTTTATACTTTCTATTTATGACTCAGATATAGAGAGAGAAAGTTACCGTATATAATTAGAAGATTACTAGGACATCTATCGCTAGTTAACGTTAGTGCTAGTTAAAACAGGTAGATATAAATAATCCCTTAGTGTGAAAATAGTTACTCAGGTGTGTTAAATAATTAATAATATAAGGTAAGTGAAAAAATACCTGTACACCTGGAATAATTAACAACAAATTACCATATTCTACCTATAACATCGTATCTATAACACCTATATCATATTATTATAGGCGCACAGGGACGATACAACCAACTATAACTCTATATAATTTTTTTTTTACTAAAGTCAAAGTTTTATAAAAAAAATTACTATCAACGTTCAATATTTTCTTTGTTTTATATTTCTCATTAATGTTGGGTCAAAGGTCAACACACTGTGGGTCAAGAGGTCACGGTGCCTGAGGTTTAATGTGTAGGTAGCGGGAAATGATGAAGAGTTGAGGATAAATCAGTTGTGGGAAACTTGGTGGACATGAGTGTGTGTGTGTGTGTGTGTGTGAGGGGTGTGGGTGTGTGTGTGTCTGTGTGTGTGGATGTGTGTGTGTGTGGATGTGTGTGGATGTGTGTGTGTGTGTGTGTGTGTGTGTGTGTGTGTGTGTGCTTCCTGACAAACACCAGTGGATCGTAACGAAGCCCTACAAAAAAAAGAGAAAGAATTAAAGGGAAGGTGGAATGAAATAGGCAGATAAATGAAAGAAATAAGATAGATAACGAAAGAAATAAAATACGATATAAAAGAATAAATAACCAGAGAGAGAGAGAGAGAGAGAGAGAGAGAGAGAGAGAGAGAGAGAGAGGAATATCAGGACTTCCTAATATAAATATCTGACAACAGTAAAATCTTCCTCATCAGAGTTCGGGACGATTACCAAGTGGTTACCTACACGACTCAACAATCGTTAAGGCAGGACTATCCCTCGTTAAGCTCGAGTCGATAATTGGCTAACTGGCAATTACAGAGAGAATTAAGGATCATCAGTGGACCTTTCAACTCCTCTTCCTCCTCCTCCTCCTCCTCCTTCTTAACCCTCTTCTTTCCTCCTCTTCCCCTCTTCCATGACCCCATTCGTGTTTTCCCATCATGATCTGCCCATCCCTCACCTCCCTAAAACTCTCTCCCTTCCCTGACCACCACCACCTCTTCCCCGTCCTGTGCCTACCCTTCTTTTCATCCTTCTTCTTCATCTTCTCCTTCTCTTCTCCCTTCTCATTCCCCTCTCCCTTCGTCTTCTTCTTCACTTTTTCCTCCTCTTCCCAACATCCTTCTTGACATCCTGCCCCCCCCCCTTAATTCTGGCTATGGTAAAAAAAATTCTCCATCCTACGGTAAAAAAAAAAAACATTGTTGTTCATCCTGAGGTAAAAAAAACGTTGTTCCTCCTACGGTAAAAAAAACGTTGTTGTTCATCCTATGGTAAAATAAAAACGTTGTTGTTCATCCTATGGTAAGAAGTCCTTCCCTCTGAGCTCGTCTATATTAGCCACTCACGATGAGCTCACCTGAGAGAAAGTCCATCCACCTGTCGCCTAAGCAGGTGGGAGGGGGGGGGCAGAGGTAGGGTGGTAGAGGTAGGGAGGTAGGAGGAAGGTAGAGGTAGGGAGGGAGGAAGAGGTAGGAGGGAGGAAGAGGTAGGAGGGGAGAAGAGGTAGGAGGGAAGAGAAGGTAGGAGAGAGGAAGAGGTAAGAGAGAGGAAGAAGTAGGAGGAGGGAGGAAGAGGATGAAGAAGAAGAGGGAGGAGGAGGTTCTGTCAGGTTAGCATGGGTCAGCAACACCGGGACCATGGCTGTGGGTTACGTCCAGAGGTCAGGTGTGGGATTAGGTATTAAAGTCACGTGTGTAGGTCACTTCAGTGTTCCTGCTGAAGGGTACCTGAAGGAGCACGTACAGGAGGAGAGTGATGGTGAAGGGGAGGTCATGGCCAGGGGTCACCACCAAGGGTCACGATCCCAGCTCACGTCAAGCAGTTTTGCGCCTCACAGAAGTCTCTCCTCTTCCTCCTTTATTATCTTATTCTTCTTCTCTTCCTCCTCTTTCATCTCCTCCTTCTCCTCCTCCTATATTATCTTCTCCTTCTTCTCCTTTCTATTCCCCCTTTTCCTTGCTCTCGTCCCCCCTCCTCTTTCCCCACCTCCTCCTTCCTTTCCTCTCTCCTCCATCTTCCAAGTCTTCTCTCTTCCATCTCCTTCACCCCCTCCTCCTCCCTCTCCGCTCCTACTCCTCCTCCCTCCTTCAAGGTGTCAGGTACAAGGACTCATGAGTGTCAGGCCCAAAGGATCAGGATTTAAGGTCAAGTTTTAGTGAGACACGATGTCGAGGGTCATGTCTGGCATTTACGTCGAGGGTCACTACAAGGACGTCACCTCAAGGAGTTACGTCACCTCAAGGAGTTTCGTCACTGTAGGGGGCTACAGTGTCCAGAGGTCATCTGGAGGAAGGTGGTAAGTTACCCTGAGGTGGCTCCCAGTGTCCAAGGGGCCACACACCACTAGGGGGGGGGGGAGGGGGGGGGGGGGTCATGCCTAAGTGGTTACGCCTCAGGAACACAACGTCGAGAGGTCACGTTTGCAGTGTCCCGGGTCACGTCTGAACATCAGGACCCGGGATCAGACACACACACACACACGCACGCCACTCACACACACACACACACACACACGCCACTCACTACTTGTCTGGGATGGATGGTTCTGTTCAGTGGGTTTAATATGAATAAGTTTTATGTTATTATTCTTTGTTATCTTAATTCTCCTCTCTGTCTCTACGTACTCTTGTGTTATTTTCCTTTTTCTTTATATTTTCTCTATTTCCTGATTCACTCAAGATAAAAGAAGGAAAAGAGTAAAGATTATGATGATAATATATGTTATTAAGGCAGGAGGAGTGAACGAGACACAAATTATTGTACTGATTAACCAGGTATTTCTCCCCACCAGGTATAATCACACCTGTCTTAAGTATATTAGCCGAGATGGTTATACACATTCATTAGTGAGCAAGTTTTATATAGTGTAAGGTGAGGAGGCACGTGAAGAGGGTGGGTGTGAGGGAAGAGAAGGAGGAGGGAGGGAAGGAGGGTGTGATGGAGAGAGGGAGAGAGGGAGGGAGGGAGGGTGTGTTGGAGGGAGGGAGGGAGGGTGTGAGGAAGGAAGGGATGGAGAGAAAATGTCCCTTAAACCACACATGGTATAAATTCATGTACCTGACTGATTCACATTCACCTGATGGAGCTAAAATGTGGCAACACGACTGACTCACTAAACCACAATACTCCATTAATTATGCAACACTCACCATCATCATCCATAATACGCCATTACCGCCGACCATAACACTGTGATGATACGACCCATTATGCGAATTTCTACTTTGTTAGGGTTAAAATTTCCTCATTTAATCTCTTAATTCTATGTTTGGAGGTGTGAGTGGAACGTCTTTACTGATTATTATAAAATTAGCAACTCTTTTCGGCTTGTCATTGTCTTAACACATCGCAGGCAGACTCAGAGTGACCTGGGTACTAAAATTGGCCGGGTGTAAATATCTCTGTCATTATCATCATTATATTATTATTTATATGACTATTATTATCATTGTTATTAACATTAGTGTCATTAATGTTACAGGCATTATTATTATTATTATTATTATTATTATTATTATTATTATATAAGCACACATGAACCAACAACCTCACTGACACGTACTTAATTACCTTTTTTTCACCTGTATACACCTGAGTCTTTTTCCCAGGTCCATCTACTTAACGGAAGCGGTTTTTATCCAGGTGCTAAAAGGCTAAATGCTCTCACAGGTACACCGGAAATGGCCGCACAGGTAAGACATTAGCCATTTTACCTGCGTAGTTCGTGAGAGACATCCTCCCCGGCCAAGTGGATGGATAGATGGATGGATGGATGGATAATAGCTAGATTAGATAGAAAGGAAGATAGCCTAGCCTAGCCTAACCTAACCTAACCTAACCAAATCTAACCTTTCCTATATTAACCTAATCTTACCTAATTTAATAACCAAACTTAACCTAACAATATAACCTAACTTAATCAAAAATATATTAGTTCAGTTCAGGTCAGGTCAGGTCAGGTCAGGTAAAATAGAATTAACGTCGACTATTCTCTCCCCAAACTCTACCTAACCAGTCTTTAGTCGCTTTTAAAAATAAACAAAAACCCGTAGAGGACAAACACTGATTTGTACTTGGATTAACAGTGGCACTCATATGTACCTGTCAGTGGCACTTAACAAGAATGCCAACAAAGCCTCAACTGACCGGACACCAAAAACTAGTTAATTTTTCGTTCGTCTCGTAGTCTGAGAATGTTACTTGTTGGGCCAGTGCTGTGGGTTGATATGTAGAAGGAGGGGGGAAGGGGAGAGGGGGGGGGAGGGAAACGCAATAGAAAGAAAGAATGAATGAGGAGGAGGAGAGAGAGGAGGAAGAAGAAGAGGAAACAGAGGAGGAAGAGGAGGAAGAGAAGATTAGGGGATGTAGAATAAGAGACGTAGCAGCAATGGTGGGAAGAAGAAGAAGAAGAGGAAGAAAGAAGAAAGAAGAAAGAAGAAGAAGGAGGAAGAAAGAAGAAGAAGAACCCAAGTTAATCCCCGTTAGCCCTGCCCTCGTTTGTGTCTTTTATAGAGAATATTCCATCAGTCTGGTCAGTTATCATGAGTTGTAGATCATCCAGTATTAATCCTTCACTGTCAACACGGCCGTCGGGACACACACACACACACACACACACGGGGAGGATAGACAATAGACCATAAATAAAACTTCAAATTGAGAAAAATAAATTTGAGAATATTCACTACAGGATTCTATTTTTTGATTCCGAAAAGAAATACAAAAAAAATTATAGTTTTCAATAGTGTTTGGCTATATGGGTTCCGGTCTAAATAGGTTCCAGTTCTAATAAATTCCGGTTCTAATAGATTATTATTGAGAGAGAGAGAGACGGGCGCTGAGACTATCCTATAATGAACACATTTATATATTCATTGTATTGAGGTAGTTGTCGAGTGGCCAAGTTACGGTGTGTTTCAGACTTAGTGTAACAGCATACAAATGTACCTCCTTAACGTATTAGACTCGTCTTACACGCGTATTATACTCGCTAAGGCATTATAATTCGTTCGTACACCCACTAAGGTATTAAGCTTCGTTCCTTACTCTCGTTAAAGCATTATACTTCGTTTATTAGACTCGATAAATATGGTTTAAAAATGGTGTTGGATTGATATAATGATGCTTCGAGTGTACAGTGAATCACCCGAGTATGATAAGTTAGTCAGGAGGGCTTGTGTTGTTAAGAATTTGCATATTAACAAATGGTAAAGGAAATAAACAAGGCTTATAAGATCACTGTAGAACGAATGGTATTAACAAGGGATTTAGGTGGAGTTAATTGCTCTCTCTCTCTCTCTCTCTCTCTCTCTCTCTCTCTCAGTCTTATTATGGTTTTATTGTATTTTCTTGGTATTCTTCTTCATCGTTATCATCATCATTATTACCATCATCATCATCATTATACCTTTATTATAAAAAAATCATCATAAAGTCTTTGAAAAATTATCGTATAATCTTCACATTCCTTCATCATTATTGAGTTTAATTCTCCATTTATCCTGCGATCTTTCTTCCCTTTTTCTCTCCCTCTCTCTCTCTCTTTCTCTTCCTCTCCCGAACGTTATCATGAGAGATCTTTAACGAGTCGTCGATTTCGTAAAGGTGTAGAAGCCAATTACTGTCGCTACGTAATTGTCTGTACGAAAAAAAACTGACTTATTTAATGTAGAGGAATATATATTTTTTAATAATTTCGAATTTCTGGAAAGTGTTAGAAAAGTTGGTTTAAAATTTTGTATTATTTTTAGATAATAATTACTGTCTTTAGATAATTATTTTATATACTGGAAATAAACAGTTTTAATCGATATAACCCAAGAAAGTTTATAAAGTTTTCTATAATAAAAGTTCTGGGGAAAGATTTTAATTTATATAATACTAATTAAAGCCTAATGAATATCGCAATATATTTCGGCAAAAAATACACAAAAAAACAGGGTGTATCAAAAGTTGTATATGGACAGACTTACAGATTATCGTGGTGTCAGTGTGTAAGTTTGTATTAAAGAGGTATTATTGTCCCTCACTTGTTGACGTGTAAGATCTGCAACACGTGAGGACAATGGTGATTCTGCATTACAAACAACCGCCGTGAAAATCGATAAGGAAGTGTGGATATATTTTTGAGACACCCTGTAACAACAACAACAACAACAACAACAACAATAATAATAATAATAATAATAATAATAATAATAATAATAATAATAATAAATAAATACTTTTAAAGCTTCTAAACTCATGAAAGCTTTGGGGGGAAGGTTCTTGAAGTATAATCTACAGATATCGATAAGGATAATCGCTATAATCGCTAAATATAATCGTTAAAAAGATAGAAATTAAGATCAAACTAAACAGCTCTAGCGAAATAGCTTTTGTAAACGGTGAAAATTTCTAAGAATATTGAAATAATTTATTTTGAGCTTAACCTAACCTAACCTAACCTAACCTAACCTAACCTAACCTAACCAAAAGCCTAAATAAACCCAGGTAAAATAATAGTTTAGTATAATACACAAAACCACAGGTGAGCAGCTCATGTTGGTAATGACTATAAGTGACTGGGAATACCTGACACAGAGCCTAATTAAAGTCACTAAATTATACAATAAAGGTAAAATAAAAAGTATTAAGGTTTTTGTGTTCTGTTTTGGTCGATTCTCAACTGATGAAAAACTAAATAGCTTCACAGTTTGTATTGAAAGTTCAAATTTAGTTCAGAAATTACATCGTCTTTAAGTAAAAATTATGTAAAAAAAAATAAAATAAACAGAAATACGTAATGAATTTATTGTTAGTATTTAAATACCTCTAAATAGAACCAAATGTAACATAAAAATAACTGATTATTTTTCAAGTCCAAATGTTAACCAATATCAATGAATAACAAAAATTAAAGTTCAATAATAACAGAGAATAAAAGAATAACAATAAAACACAACAAAAACAAACTTGATTTTAAAGACGACGAATTAAGGAAAAAAAAAAAATATTTCCACACGAGACTGCAGTCGGTGACGAAGCAAAACCTATTAATTAATGTTGATTAATGTAACAGCGAAGAGAGAGAGAGAGAGAGAGAGAGAGAGAGACCATTACCACCGGGTGTAAAAGCTGTATCGTTGTGGCGGACGGTATGAAGAGAAACTGGGTTGGAAAAAAATATCCTCAGCGTGAAAGGTCAGCGCTACTCAGCCGGCCACTCGCCTCACTGACCGCTTAGATTACAAGCATATACCGCTGAATTACACCTGATACCTGACCACACCTGAGGCTAATTGAAGACTCTACCTGGGGGTCTCAATAACATGATGATACGGTATTATTGATATTAATTGGTTATTTATTTTATATATATAGGAATGGAATTTGTATTTTTTTTCTCTTATTTATATTATATTGTGTGTGTAAGGATGTTTTTACACACACACACACACACACACACACACACCTAACGAAATCGGTGAAAATATACACAAAACAGAGAGTAAACTGAGAAAAGATATATCAGAGTTGACTTAGGTTAGGTTAATAAATCCATTGATGAACACGAGAGAGGAATCTTAATGTTATAGAATATAGAAAACGGAATATTATATTTATTATCATTACTGTGAGAGAGAGAGAGAGAGAGAGAGAGAGAGAGAGAGAGAGAGAGAGAGAGAGAGAGAGAGAGATATCCTTTGATGTAATATAGGACACAAAATATCCTTCTTTGAGTGCCGGAATGAGAGTCCTACAGTGTCTTACTCCTCAATTGAAAGAAAGACTTTACTATTTAGAAACCTGAGGACGGGGAATATTTACTTTCAACTCGGCACAAAGTTAAGTCTAAATTCACATCCCACAAAAGTCCCTTGTATACCGTGACTGGCCTTGAGGTGTCTGCCGTCGTGAGTTGAGACAAATGAACTGTGCTTTCTGTACACAACGATCCATGGAGAATAAGCACCTCCCCTAACACTCAAGACACCTCCCCTAACACGTAAGACACCTCCCCTAACACTCAAGACACCTCTCCTAACACTCAAGACACCTCTCCTAACACTCAAGACACCTCCCCTAACACTCAAGACACCTCCCCTAACACGTAAGACACCTCCCCTAACACGTAAGACACCTCCCCTAACACGTAAGACACCTCTCCTAACACTCAAGACACCTCCCCTAACACTCAAGACACCTCTCCTAACACTCAAGACACCTCTCCTAACACTCAAGACACCTCCCCTAACACTCAAGACACCTCTCCTAACACTCAAGACACCTCTCCTAACACTCAAGACACCTCTCCTAACACTCAAGACACCTCTCCTAACACTCAAGACACCTCCCCTAACACTCAAGACACCTCTCCTAACACTCAAGACACCTCCCCTAACACTCAAGACACCTCTCCTAACACTCAAGACACCTCTCCTAACACTCAAGACACCTCCCCTAACACTCAAGACACCTCTCCTAACACTCAAGATACCTCCCCTAACACTCATACACTAATGGTTCTACTTTAAGCTACCTGAGTGTAATGACATATCGTATAACCTCTGGGGTCATGCAAGGTTCTGTTCTGCCTCCTCTATTATTTTTTATATATGTGTTAGGGTCTTGTTGATTCGGATAGGAGGTCGTACCTGTAATAGTATTCTTAAAATAGAGATTCAATTACGTCTTTAATTGGGATCTAAGGGTAATAAAGCAGTTAAGTTTGTCAATGATACAGCAGTCAAGGAACCTGGGATACCACCATAAGCTAATTTAGGTGAAGTTATACCTGTCTTAATGAGAACAATAACACCTTGCCCTTATCTCCTCCAGGTAACGTCTGACTAATTAGCTGCCTATAAGAGCATCAAGCGTCAAACTCCTTCAGGTAATATTCAACAGGGAGGCAATAGGACATTTTTCTCTACCTATAACCCCCCCAGAGTAGCGGAGGTTTGGGCTTCAGTCGTCCATAGTCAGGTGTAAAGTGTCGGTCGTAAAGCAGAGGTGATGGGTGAGTGGACCAATACACCTTCACTCCTCAGGCACGCTGGAGGCCCCTGGCTCGTGCCTCTTATCGTGTTTATGTCCCCGTTGGCAGTAACACCTTCGACTCTCTTCCTCATTATAGCCAAGAAGTGAGTTATTGTGTATGTGTGTGTGTGTGTGTGTGTGTGTGTGTGTGTGTGTGTGTGTGTGTGTGATTAGATTTGTGTCATTTTATAAACGGTATTATAGATAAACACACACACACATACACACAACCACAATAAAAACAAATTCTTCTCTCTTTCTCTCTCATAAAACACAAACATTATTCTTGACTTTATTATTACCCTTCTATCTTCCCCTTGTCTTCTTCCTGTCTCCCCCACTCTCTCTCCGTGCCTCCTATTCATCTCTTTGTCTCACCTCCCAGTTTCCTCTCCCCACTTTTCTCTCACCTCCTCCCCTTGACCTATTCTTTTCTTACCATTTGTTCTCACTCTCTCTCTGTTTCATCACCGATACTGTTGTATTTTTGTTTTTTTTCAGACATGTAAGTTCTCTCTCTCTCTCTCTCTCTCTCTCTCTCTCTCTCTCTCTCTCTCTCTCTCTCTTCTTCTTCTTCCTCACACCTCCAGACACATCTCACCTGCCCGGAGCCACACGTCAATCATTTACCTGTTGATTGGCAGTAACCCTCACCTTGATCGCCTCACCACCCCTAACACCACCATCCCCACTACTACCACAACCATCCCTACTACTCACCTAGGGAAAGAAAAATAGAGAGTAGAGGGGGAGGAGGGGGGTAGGAGGGGTAGGAGAAGGGGGAGGGGGGATAGACGAATAAATCTCTCTCCAACGAAAAAAAATAAATAAAAAAAAGTAAAAAAGTTGAAGCCTTTTTTTCTCCCGGGTCAACAAGGGTCGTGTTGAAGGTGTTGGTTTGAGGAAAAAACATTATATATATATATTCATGAGTAAATTAGCAACGGGATACACAATATAAATATCAATTACCTGTCATTGGTGGTGGAGTGATTAGAGGCTGTTAAGAGAGTGTATTAATTTGATGGAAAGAGAGGGAGGTAGGGAGAGTGGGCTGGGAGGGAGGGAGAGAGAGGGATGGAAGGGATAGGGGAGGAGGATTGGGATAGGGGGAGGGAGGGGAGACAGGGAGGTTATGAGGGAAAGGAAGAGAAGGAATGAAGGAAGTAGGATGATAAAAGAAAGGAGGAAAAATAAAGATGGAAGAAAGGAAGAAGAAAAAAAAGGAAAGAAATATAGAAGAAAATGAAGTAAGTAAGAAAGAAAGGAAAGAAACGAAGTAAACAACAAAGAAAATGATGGAAATAAGGAAAGAAATTAAAGAAAAATGAAAGAATAGAATCACCATAACATCCTCGACAAAGGGTTAATAGTTGCTGACGCCCTCAACAATACGGCAAGAGGCTGAGGGTTGAAAAACACACCTCGATAATTATCTACAGAATTCTTGGAAGCGCTGATGAAAATTAATGTTTGAGAAATTGATAACTGGAAGGAGCTCAGTGGCGGTGTTTTGTTTTAGATGTGTGTGTTTTGTGTTTGTTTTTGAGGTTTTGTTTGAGTTTGAAGGTGATGAGTGTTTTTATGTTTTTGTTGATTTCTTAGATAGAAAAAATAATTAATGGAAAGAATTTGTTTACTGTGCGTCTGTGTTAAGAGAGAGAGAGAGAGAGAGAGAGAGAGAGAGAGATAACCATAACTCTGAGAAGAGAAACTGAACAAAAACAACATTAAAAGATAATTAACACCTTCAGTTTTGTAAATAACCTAACCTAACCTAACCTAACCTAACCTAACCTAACCTAACCTAACCTAACCTAACCTAAGCCACTGTGGAATAAAACCAGTTTACGATCAACCAGCTTAGTAAACACATTGACTTATTATGAAGGGTTGTGAGTCACTGTTGGGCACTGAAGGATCGATTTATATCCCGTTTATGTAAAGTTGAGGATTATGAGTTAAAAGTATGCGAGTTTCTCGATGATGTGACCCGGTGTTAATAGACTCCACACCTAATAGGCCCAGATCATAATGGGGACCAATTCCAATGGGGGCCCTCAGTCCTAATAAGCTCCCTCAGTCCTAATGGTTAGGTTAGCTTAGGCTCAAGCTGATACCTATTATGAGTTTCAACTGCAGCCGAGTCTTCAACCTAAGGACTCGCAAAAACCTCCAGAAATAATAATCATCCAGGGAGAACACAGCTAAAAAGGGAGAAGCTGGCCATTCCCTGAGGGTGATTAGGGTGTGAGAAGGTGGTAGGGCCAGGGAGGAGGAGCTGGGAGGTCGAGGGAGGTGAGGAAAGAAGGCAGGTAGTCTGGTGGTAGGGATGGCGTGGTGAGGAGGAGTGGTGGAGTAGTGGTGGTGGAGTGGGTAGGTAGTGGCAGAGTGGGTAGTGGTGGTGGAGTGGGTAGGTAGTGGCAGAGTGGGTAGTGGTGGTGGAGTGGGTAGGTAGTGGCAGAGTGGGTAGTGGTGGTAGTAGTGGTGGTGGAGTGGGTAGGTAGTGGCAGAGTGGGTAGTGGTGGTGGTGGAGTGGGTAGGTAGTGGCAGAGTGGGTAGTGGTGGTGGAGTGGGTAGGTAGTGGCAGAGTGGGTAGTAGTGGTGGAGTGGGTAGGTAGTGGCAGAGTGGGTAGTGGTGGTAGTAGTGGTGGTGGAGTGGGTAGGTAGTGGCAGAGTGGGTAGTGGTGGTGGAGTGGGTAGTAGTGGCAGAGTGGGTAGTGGTGGTGGAGTGGGTAGGTAGTGGCAGAGTGGGTAGTAGTGGTAGTAGTAGTTCGGGAGGAGAGTCGTTCCATGGTTCAGTAGCTTGTGTGAATTTTAATATGACAGTGGTTATGATAGATGACCCTGGCCTCTAATGACGACTGACTCAGACCACAAGGCTCTGGAACTCTCGTGTATGTATGTATGTATGTATGTATGTATGTATGTATGTATATGAGACAGAGATATGAATAAAACAGATGTAAATTAACTAAGTGCAAGACATAACAAAAACTAAGAGTTCATTGCTGTTTTTTCTTCTCGACACACTAATGACCCAGCGTTCAGTAGTAACAAGAATACACGTCTCGTCTCACTAAATTTACCCATATCATTTACATATCATTATAAACTGACCAACACTACAAAAAAAAAAGACAATATCCAGTACAAAAAAAGATGTTTCTTGTAAATGACTCTGTAAACAAGATCATTTACAAAGGTACCCCAAGAGGTTATATAATATCTCTCAACATGGCCTCTACAGTAAGGTATATTTGTAAATAAATTTCCTGGTAAATTATTATGTAAAATGGAACTTTCAAAGAATACTGTTATTTACATA
>CAUDMG010003340.1:472500-532500 GCA_958450375.1 Homarus gammarus
CCCACCATCACTACCAATCTCCAGCGGTCGATAATAAATAACATGAGCTTACGAGATAAACCTTCCTTGGTATAGTAATTACACACACACACACACACACCACCAGCAGCTTAACCTCCTCGCGGTGTAATCATTCCCCCTACACACGATACTATAACCCGGGATTAATAACGAACGTAGGAGGTTAAAGTTAGGTTAGGTTTAGGTTAAGTTAGGTTACGTCAAAGATAAGTTAGATTAAGGTAAGGTTAGGTCAAAGAGAGGTTATATTAAGGTAAGGTTAGGTCAAAGAGAGGTTAGATTAAGGTAAGGTTAGGTCAAAGAGAGGTTAGATTAAGGTAAGGTTAGGTCAAAGAGAGGTTAGATTAAGGTAAGGTTAGGTCAAAGAGAGGTTAGATTAAGGTTTAGTTCCCTTAAAGATAGGTTAAATTACCCTTAGGTTAGGTTAGATCAGGTTAGAATAAATTCGACTAATGAACAGAAATGATAAAAAAAACAATAATATTAATAGCGTCGTTATCTCGTTCGTGGTATTACCCCTAACACCGGCCCATGTTGTTACCACCGCCGCCGCTCGCCCGTAATGATAACTCGTTGGCTACCGCGAACAACAATGGCCCCGATAGGTGAGTTTTCTATGAATACTAAATAAAGGGGAGACTCTCTCATTGTGCCATTGTCTAGGGGATCGTGTCTTCATATCTCTAACCTTAGCAGCTCAAGGGAATTACGTCCATACAGAGAGGAGAGGTTTCAAAGGGTTAAGGGAGGGAAGGAGGGGGGGGGGGGGGTGTGAAGGAGGGAGGGGAGGGAAGAGGGAGAGAAGGTGGTAGAGGAGGGAGGGAAGGTAGTAAAGGAGGGAATGAGGAAGGGAAACATGGATAGTAAGGGGAGAGGAAGGCAGGATGGTAAGAGAAGGAATGAGGGAAGGTAGAGGAAGGAGTGAGGGAAGGAAAGAGAAGGAGGAAGAGGAAGGAAGAGGTAAGACAACAGGTATGGAAGATATTAAGGTAAGGAAGACACGAGGGCCACAGGCTAATCAAACCTCTAGGATTGAGGTCCATTAGGGTTGGATTAGGACTGGAGCTCGTTAGGATTAGGAATGGGGCCGATTAGGGTTGACACCACTAGAAATAGATTAGGATTCGGGTTCACGAGGCTTAATGACCATTATAAATGATGATTAGTTTGTTGACAGTAATTAAATACGCACGGATTGACGGGTGGACTAATTGACGGACGGATAAATTGACAGGCGGACGGATTGATGGAAGGGCGGATTGACGGACGGACGGACGGACGAACTACTCCAAACCTAAATTGACTTCCCCTATCATGACCCAACCTGACCTAATCTAACCTTACGTTACCTAAACCTTCCTTAACTTAACCTAAAGTTTCTAGCTTCACTTATCCTACCCCGAGCTTAAGAAGAGGGGAAGGAGGGGGGGGAGGAGAAAAGGAGGGGAGGAAGAAGAGGGGAAGGAGAGGGGGGGAGAAAAGGAGGGGAAGAAGAAGAGTAGGAGGAGTAAGAGGAGTAGGGGAGGAGTAGAAAGAGGAGGAGGGGGACTCGACAGCTGACCCTTTTAGTACACGATTTTACACCTGTGAATGTATCTATCTACTTTGTCCTTCTCTGTCTGTCTGTCTGTCTCTATCTCTCTGTCTCTCCCCAGTGATCGCCGAACGCCCATCCCTCAAGAGATAGCATCAGGGGGCAACTAAGAGCCATTACCCTGATGAATTACGAAATATGTACCTGCCAACAGACCTCAGAATTGTGTAAATTAGAAACATCTAACATCGGTCTGGCCTCCATCGGGTGAGTGTCAGCAGCAGCGGCGGCAGTGTTAGTTATCAGCAGTAGGCATCTAGGGGCCCTCAGGGTTGGCGTGATGATCGCATTGCCGTCTACTGTGTAATCATTTAACTTTTAACATGTGGAAACAGCGGGAGCCGTAAAGATCACCAGACCTTCTCACTGACTGCAGAAATGAACACCGCGAGGTGGTTACAAAAAACAACGGAGGAGGAAACGGTATGTGCGGTGGTAGACTCATTATGTGTTTGGTATCCTAAAATGACCGTCCAACACACACACACACACACACACACACACACACACACACACACACATACACACACACACACATACACACACACACACACACTCGGAGGCCCTAAGGCGAGCTGCTGAAGAAGAAGAAGACAAACTGTAGCTTGGCGTGGGGCGGGGGATCCTATAATCAGGAGCAAGAGGTAGTCCCCAAGAGGAACCTCAGGACCTGACCGCCCACCCTGACCCGTTTGAGAACATCTTGTAATCAGGGAGGAGGGGGGGGAGGTGGGGGTGAGAGGTGGAGGGGGTGGGAGAAGGAGAGGGAGAAGGTGTGGAGGGGGAGGGAGAAAGGAGGAGAATGGGAGGAAGTGGAAAGTGGGGAAGAAGGGGAATTGAGGGAGGAGGACGAGAAGGGGGAAAGGGGTGCGCAGAGGAAGGAAGGAGAAGAAGGAGAAGGGCGGGGGGAGAAAGGGAATAGGGACAGGGGAGAAGGATGAGACGAGAAGAAAGGGGCGATAAGAAGAACGACGAGATGGAGGAGGAGGACGGAAAGGGGAAGGAGGAGGTGAAGGGGGGAGAAGAGAAAAACAAGAAGGAGGAGAACATCGCCCTGGGTACAATTCCTTCAGTAGCATTGTCGGGAGGCCCCTCAGAAGGTAGAGATGTTATCGGGGTAATAATTTTGCCTAAGGAACAGTTCTCTCACTAGATGTATCGTCTCTCACCTCTACCTTAGGCTGATGACGTAAGGAGAACACCACTAAAACGATGCCATAACGAGAAGAAAAAAAAAAATAAATAAAAAAAAAAAAATAATAATAATAATAATAATAATCTCATATCACCCTAACGCTACACCTGGAGGAGGTTAATTTAGTTTAGAGGATGTTTTATTAGCAGGTGAAATACACTCTGGGAGGGGTGTCTAATATGCATGTGATCTCAGGTAAAGATTGCAATCAGGAAATGTCTGGGATATTATTTACATCAGTTAATTAGGAGAGAGATAGGTAAAGAACCACATGAAGATTAACCTCCCTAGTTTACCTTAAAATTAACCACCCTAACCTAACCTAACCTAAACTTCACGTGATTTCAGGTGAGAGGAAAACTAATTAAGACGTGCAACAGGTACAGTAGGATCAGGGGGGGGGGGGCCTGTAAGGAACTGTAATGATCTAGACGATGACCTGCACTAAAGTAGGCAGCTGGAAGGAACTCTTTGAAGTATATATCAAATGTCATCAAGACGCGTCTGAATCGCGTAGTAAGTAGCATTTACCAGTAGTAAGGTAGTAAGTAGCATTTACCAGTAGTAAGGTAGTAAGTAGCATTTATCAGTAGTAAGGTAGCAAGTAGCCTTTACCAGTAGTCCCAAGCCTTCTGGGTACAGTAAAGTAGATAATAGATACAAAGAACTTAATTTGATATATAACAGTAGCATCAGAGACTAAGTATAGCATTCTGATATAGCCTATAGCCTCCTGGACAGAAATAGAAAATGTAACAAAAAAAATTAAATAAAAAGGCCTTCAATATTATAAGAAGAGATGTAAATGTTGTAGCAGGGATAACATTCTGTAACCTAACGTCTACCTGTGTCTACCTGTAATCACCTGGACGGCCAAGAACTCATAATACATGCTGGTCTCGATCAGGTGTGGCCGGACGGCGAGCAACACAATAACAGTCTCTCCTTCTTCTCCCCCTCCTCCTAAGTCTCTCTCCTCCTCCTTCTCTCTCTCCCCCTACGTCTCTCTCCTCTTCTCTCTCCTTCTCCACCATCTGCTACCTGACATATGCTTAAACAGTATCTCTCCAACCACAGGGAGAGAACTGCCGAATATATTAGCCGTCGAGGGGCGGGTTTTCCTGCTTTCTGAGTGTACTCGGAGCGTCAAAAACCCCAAACGACTTTTTTTATAATGGTGGGGGAGGAGGAGTGGGATGGGGGGTGGGGGAGAAGGAGGGGGAGGGGAGAAGGGGGGATGGGGAAGACAGAATGGACAGGGAATCAGTGTTAGGTCTCTTGATGGACGAGAGACAGAAGACAGTAGACAGGAAAGATGGGAAGTCCTTCTCTACCACCCCTCCCACCCCTCCCGTCCCTCCCTCCCCCCTCCCTCCCCCCTCCCTCCCTCCCTCTCCCCTCCATCCCCCCTCCCTCCCTCCCCCTCCCCTCCCTCCCCCCTCCCTCTCCTCCTCCCTCCCCCCCTCCCTCCCTCCCCCTCCCTCCCTCCTCCCATCCCTCCCTCCCTCCCTCCCCCCCTCCCTCCCTCCTCCCATCCCTCCCTCCCTCCCCCCTCCCTCTCCCCTCCCTCCCTCCCCCTCTCCCTCCCTCCCCCCTCCCTCCCCCCTCCCTCTCCCCTCCCTCCCTCCCCCCCCCTCTCCCTCCCTCTCCCTCCCTCCCTCCCCCCCCCCCCCCTCCCTCCCTCTTTCTCTCCCTCCTCCTACCTACGTCATGATCCGTCTATGTGTGTGGGGAGAATTTTTATCGCGTGTTTGTGGTGAGAATCATCGATTAATATTTAATAACAGAAGGACAATGAGGCGTTGGTGGTAGTGGCGTAGATCAGCACCGAATACTAAACACAGAGACACTAAGGTCGTAAATATCGTACCAGCGCCTAGAGTTGTCACCATTACTGGGGCGGTAGGGATTCATATAGCGGCATATAGCATTATTTTGCATCTGTGTTGCTACTGAGGAATGAAGGAGATAATTAAAACTTCAAGGAGACAAAATATAAAAAAAAATTCTTATAGATTTTAATTTTTTTATATATATTCAATATAAAATCTTAATAACTATGCAAATTAGGTTGATTGGAGATACCAGGTAGATACAGGTAAGGACAAAGACCTGTTATCTCACCTCAAGTTACAGCTCGAGGTGGTACTCTAAGTTCAAGATATATTAAAAAGGTTATTGAGGTGTTTTAAATTTACTATTGACTCCAGAAGTACTAAGCCCTATATACTACTACTACTACTACTTACTACTACTACTACTAATAATAATAATAATAATAATAATAATAAGACACATGTAAGATTGGAAGACAGAGAGGCATGGGAGGAGGGTGAGAGGTGAGGGAAGGGGGTGTGAGAGGTGAGAGAAGGAGGGTGAGAGGTGAGGGAGGGAAGGTGAGAGGTGAGGGAGGGAAGGTGAGAGGTGAGGGAAGGAGGGTGAGAGGTGAAGGAGGGGGGTGAGAGGTGAGGGAGGGAGGGTGAGAGGTGATGGAAAGAGGGTGAGAGGTGAGGGAGGGAAGGTAGAGAGGTGAGGGAAGGAGGGTGAGAGGTGAGGGAGGGAAGGTGAGAGGTGAGGGAATGAGGGTGAGAGGTGAGGGAGGGAAGGTGAGAGGTGAGGGAAGGAGGGTGAGAGGTGAGGGAGGGAAGAAGGGTGAGAGGTGAGGGAAGGAGGGTGAGAGGTGAGGGAGGGAAGAAGGGTGAGAGGTGAGGGAGGGAAGGGTGAGAGGTGAGGGAGGGAAGGTAGAGAGCTGTGAGGAGAGCGTCTGGACATTTCACCTCCCGCACGACCGCAAGATACTGATCTCTCATGATAAAACAAAGTCGGGGCTACCTACCTACCTCCCCCCCCTTACCTCCCTCCCTTACCAACCTCCCTCCCTCCCTTACCTACCTCCCTTACCTACCTCCCTTACCAACCTATCTACCTCCCTACCTCCCTCCCTTACCTACCTGCCTACCTAACCTCCCTCTCTTACCTACCTCCCTCCTCCCTTACCTACCTACCTACAGTACCTCGTGGTCGCCTGCAACATGTAGTAGTAATAGTAGTAGTAGTAGTAGTAGTAGTAGTAGTAGTTGTTGTTGTTAATTTCCCAGGATGATTTAACTTACTACTGTCTTATAATCTTAACCCGACGGTATAATAAAGGTGATACCGTAGTTAATTAATTATATGTTGCACCACTGTTGAATGAAGCAACACTCACTTTAATTACCACCATTATGTTATCGTGTCAAAATGACCTTTAAAAAAACTAGTCGACGTGTAACTACTACTACTACTACTACTACTACAACAACTACTACTACTACTACTACTACAGCTGGTCAAAGGAAAGGAGTCTTAACGCCGCGATAATTACAGACTAGTATAGCTAAAGGGGTTAATTACACTGTTTTTCTCTCTATCTCACTCTAATGTCTTTTTTCTCTCACTTTTTCAATCTTATTTTCTCTCTCTCTCTCTCTCTCTCTCTCTCTCTCTCTCTCTCTCTCTCTCTCTCTCTCTCTCTCTCTCGTCTCTTAATAGGTAAACAGATTCTCAAATTACCTTAAGTTATTTTTTCTCATAATTACAAGTATTAAGAACAAAACTAATATGGCTGACATAAGATAAAAATACGAACAAAAAAAATAAAATAAAAAAAGTCAGCAAATTTACACTAAGACTTTAATTTTCATAATACTTGTATAATACAGTTTATGTGTGATAGATAGATAGATAGACAACAGTGAACCGCTTTCAAAATATGGCAACAAAAACAGTTTAATTTTATCTGGGAAATTTTCAAGCCACGAATTTTTTTGGAGTCCTGCAGTAATTCCTTTGTTTACCTGTCTCACCTGTGTCTCACCTGTGTCTCACCTGTTTCCCTTCCCCTGTTTACCGACCTGTCTGTCTGTCTGTGTTTGTTTGTCTATTTCTTTGTTTCTTTCTAGTTATGCTTCTGTCTATCAATTCATAACTCTTTTTTTCATCTATCTATCCATCTGTCTATTTATCAATCTATCGAACTATCCATCTATCAAACTATTCACCATCTGTCTCTGCTTCTCTCTCTTTATTCCCACCTTCGTAACCACTAAAAATATCCACACGAAAAAGCCTTCCATTAGCCCGGGGGGGGGGGGGGTGAGGGGGAGGGGCCGATTACATCAGTAGCCGATGGAGGCGTGGCTTGGCTCGTGAGGGGGAGGGAGGAGGGGGAAGAGGGGGAGGGAAGAGGGGGAGGGAGGAGGGGGGAAGGAGGGAGAGGGGGGGGTCAGTAGCTCTTACACGTAAACACTGGTTTGATCCACGATTAAGGGAAGTGGGGGAAATGATGAACGGAAGGGGAGGAGGAGGAGGAGGGAAGAAGGAGGGGAGGAAGAAGAGTGATGATGGGAGGAGGGAAGGGTATGTGTGTGTTAGCTATTATCCTTTATCACTCTCTCCTCTATCTTCTCTTCCTCCTAAATTCATAGTTCTTCGTCATCTTCCTCTTTCTCTCCCTACCACCTCCTCCCCATCACCTCTCCCTACCTTTTCCCCACCCCATCCCCAACACCCTCAGCGACACCCTCCCCACCATCTCTTTCTCCCCTCCCTCCTACACCCCACATTACCCTCCTCTCCCCACTACTTCAGAGCCTACTGCAGCTCGGTGTAGGTGGTCCGCTCTCTGGGTCATTGACAAACACATCACCCCGGTGTGTGTAGCGTTCACCTGGCATACTACGTTCATTACGCTCACACAGGTACCCGAGTACCCCTGACACCTACTACCTCTGACACCTACTACCTCTGCCACCTACTACCTCTGACACCTACTACCCCTGCCACCTACTACCCCTGCCACCTACTACCCCTGCCACCTACTACCAATGCCAACAGAACTCAGTCCCAACAGACCTCCAAAGTGATCTGAACTAACCACCATCAAATCTGGGGCCCATTTGGCATTGGAAGAGAGGCTTGCATAGACAGGGCCTGAGGGTCTATTAGGACTAACGTGGCCCATTACACTCCTCACTTTCCCTGGTATCGAACCCAGGACCTCTCACCCCACCTTCCACTACCTCGCTGAAAGAACCAACGGACACAGCACTATACATCAATACTCACTTCCATACCTACTTAACCTAACCTAACCTAATCTAATCTAACCTAATTTAACCTAACTAACCAAACCTAATCTAAGTTGGAAAATTCTTGCAAGACCTGGAGGTACGAGAGAGAGAGAGAGAGAGAGAGAGAGAGAGAGAGAGAGAGAGAGAGAGAGAGAGATGGTTATTGAATTTACACCGACATCTTACTTTAACTGTTTGTGAGATGACCCTTCAATGGTTCATGTTATCTCTACGCTGTCTCTTTTATCTCTCTTACTGTTCTATCTCTCTTTCTTTCTTCCTTTCGCAACAGTTAAGTCGTCCGAGGTTTTCTGTCATCTCCACGCGCGCTCTCTCTCTCTCTCTCTCTCTCTCTCTCTCTCTCTCTCTCTCTCCTATGCGCTGCCTCACTCTTAAGTATTATCTCAACAGATCTGCCACCATCCATCCTCCTTGTGTGTGTGCACCACCGGCGGTTCTTCCCACACACACACGTACACACACAGACACAAGTACACACACACACATACAAACACAAGTACACACACACGTACAGACACACACACACACGGTCACACGCAGACACAAGTACACACACACACAAGTACACACACACACACACACACACAAGTACACACACACACACACACACACACACACGTACAGACACACGCACAGACACACACACACGTACACACACAAGTACACACAGGTACACACACACACAGACCTAATCCACCTATAAGGTAATCACCCAATGAGCTAACTTCTTTAAACCTTGACTAAACTTAAATGACCTGACCTAACCAATAACCTAACCTAACCTAACCTAACCTACGGCAATAGTAAAAAAACAAAACAGGTTCGATTCCGGATCTGGGTAAGAGATTGGTCACTTACTTTCAATCGTTAACCAAACACGATTCATCTCCTCAAAGACAATTATTAACAGAGAACAAACATATTTCTTTAACCTTTCTATAATTTCATTCACGTCACCAGAACACAATTTCTTAAAAGATCTTAAGTTAAAAATTCTTCCCTTTAAAAACTTAAGATACGACTAATCATCAAAATATATCTAAAAAAAAAAAAATAAATAAAAAATGGCTTCACAACTACACCAAGACTGTAACTGGGATTCTTTTCGTCTCCACTATTAAGAAGATGGAAATTAATGTAATAATAATATCTGAGAATCGGGTACCAAGGCCCCTTAATTTGGTGGTCAGGGTTGAGTGGTGAACATATAAGTAGGGCAAGAGAACTCCCTCAACCAAAAAACAACCACACACACACACAATGCCTTTAACCTCGGGGTGGTGGTGGGTGGTGGGTGGGGGTGAGAGTGGGTGGGGGTGAGGGTGGGTTGGGGACTTTCCAGAGATATTAACATTAAAGTTTTCAGGTATGCTCTCTCTCTCTCTCTCTCTCTCTCTCTCTCTCTCTCTCTCTCTCTCTCATCCTTGTGTGTTTGGGTATGCGTCCAGAGCACCTACATCATAAATCAACCCCTTAATTAATTTCTGCGCCTGTATAATGTCACCTCTCCGCACCTCCACCCCCCACACCCCCACACCTCCACACCTCTCCACCCTCACCCCTCTCCACCTCCCACACCTCTCCCTCACCTCTCTATCTTCTGCTACCGCTGGAGATGTATCGTACTCCCTCCGTCTTCATTTACCTTACAACACACAATTAAAATACTAATTCAATTTTCTCACCTGCTCTCATTCCAGTGTTGATGAGCCGCCGCTGTTCAACTCTCTATGTCTTGTTTGTTTACTCCTGTTTATAATGTATTTGTTATGACTGTTAGTGTGTTTATGTATCAGCTTATGTATGTATACTGTGTATGTTTAATTGATCCATACATACCTGATTATACCGTCAGTGTCACATACATAAAATCAATTAACCTGACTAACCTATCTTATCCTAACCTAACCACGCTCCACCTAACCTAACCAAAATTGAAAGCCAGAACAGAGACGACAGTAACCTGATTCTAAGCATCATAACTTGATTTAATATATCAAGTAATGTTAAGAATGTTTACAATTTTACGCTTTTTTTTTTTTTGTGCAAATTTCACCAAATATATTAAATTCCTCTGAGGTAGATGTCGATATAATTCATCAAACACAGAGAAGAATTAAATCAATTTCTTTTATGTGAGTTTAAGTTGATTTTAAGAGGTTGGATATAAGTCGTCTTATTAACAATAGAGAGACGTAGTGTTTATATTACTTACTTTTTCATTAATTGATGGATCTACAGGGTGTCCATAAATGATTACCCTAAAAACAGTATGCTCTCATGTTTTAATTAGGGTCATCATTTATAGACACCCTGTACGGTAGTTGCCATACATTAAGACCTTTAGTTGTTAAGGCCGCAGTGATAGAGTATTTAACAGGTTCTGAATCATCTGACGTTGTTGTTGTTATTATTGCTTAAACACCCAGGACAACAAAGTACTCTAACACAACAAACACTTGGGGTACAGTTATGTCTTTCAATGAGGATACAGTAGGCAATGATCTAATTTGGGCGTTAGTGCGCATTTATACCAATAGAACTGCGCGGGGATAGTACTCTTGATGTGTTGTGTATCTGAGCTAACTTTAACTCGTCTCGATACAATACAAGCTTACATACTTAGATATACAAATCAAGTGTAAATAACGGCAACATAACTTATATATCTTCAGAAACTAAATCTTGTATATGAATAATAATTAACTTTATAACCTGGAACTATTTCTCATACACCTGAGGGACCACAACTTGAGAAGTGATCAAGAGGGTGTTCACTTGTATACCTGTTAAGTGTACATGTGGGAAGATCAGGTACACCCAGGTAAATGTACAGGTGTATTCATATATCGTCTCCTGTGTACGCTAATAGTTGAGTGTAAATAAATTGCCTTCAGACTCGCTAACTATCAACAAGATGAACAATATACCTGCATAAATCGTCTCTGTTGTAACTCCAGGTATAAAATATCTCCTTCAAAAACTCGTCAACTCGCTGGAGCATCACACAATACACCCTCAATATCCAACTCAGGTGTAACTCGTAATGTAATGCCTTCAAAAACTCGCCAGTATTTTACATAACGAAAACACACCGCTATAAATCGCCACAAGTATACTTCCAGACGCGAAAATTGCCTTCAAAACCGCGAAGTCGCTGATAGATGAAGGAATGTACCGCCTGAATGCAAAGAAGCGGCCCATCCCCTGCTATACCCCACCTTGGCTACGACCCTCTGCGCTTTCTCTCTCGTCACCTCACGTACACTAGACATAACACCTGCTCAAAATGACACCCTCGTAGTTCCCTAATGACACTGAGGAATCCTTCACCCCACCTATCTCCCCACCAAGCCTCACCATGACTTAAATATATTGTCATTTCTCCCCAAAACACGGGGAGTGAATGTGGCAAGTGGCGGCGTCGGTGGGGAGTGAGAGGAATGTAAGTGGGGGAGAGGGGGAGGGTGGTAGCAGCGACCCACACCCGCCGATCATTCTAAATTAGCTAGACGAGTTACTTAGTGACCCGACGCGGATACTGGTGAAGGGAGGAGGGACGCTTTGAGGGTCATCGTCATGGAGGGCGTGTGTGTTAGTGGCTCATGGGGGTGAGGCTTGAGACGACTTGTGCTAAATGAGAATGAACACAAGCCTACACCAGCACACATACTGAATGTTCCTTCCTGCGCCAGCCATCTGTATTTCTTGTCATTTTGCATCTCTCTCTCTCTCTCTCTCTCTCTCTCTCTCTCTTTCTATCTCTTTCTCGCTGTTTCTAGACACACAGCAGCAGACACACGCATACCCCACACCTGAGAGCGAACACTAATTAACTCCGGTAGCAGACAAGCGAGGTACACCTAGGTAAGGCGATCCTACGGCCCTGGGCGAACACCTCATGTGAATAGATAAAAAAAACTAAATCTCTTCTGTTTTTTTGTGTGTTTTTTTTTTCTGTTTGTTTTTTGTTTAAAATTCCAAAAAAGGTAATCTGACTACCACGTCCTTACACCACCTCCACACCCACCACACAAAAACACATAGGTTGCAAAATGAATACATACCATGACACATAGGTTGCACACTCAAAACTCAGGTTGCACATTGATGACACTAAGACACATAGGTTGCACATTAAATACACACAGATTGCATACTTAAAAAAAACACAAAACACATAGCTTACACACTTAATGAACACCAAAGCACGTAGGTTACACACTTAATGAACACCAAAGCACATAGGTTGCACACTCAAAACACCAAAACACATAGGTTGCACACTCAAAACACCAAAACAAATAGGTTACACACTCAAAACACCAAAACACATAGGTTACACACTCAAAACACCAAAACACATAGGTTACACACTCAAAACACCAAAACACATAGGTTGCACAATCAAAAACACCAAAACACATAGGTTGCACACTGTAAACCTAACTTAACCAAGACTCATGATAATAACTACACTAGGGCCAGCATAACGAGTGACAGCCAAGTGTCCCCAACGAATTACAATTACCATGATAAGCCTCGATGCCTCGATAAATTATTCTCGTCTTATCGATCTTGATAAGGAAGAATGATTCATAATTATCTCAGTTGCAAAGACCATAAACGTGTGATGGTGATGGGTGGTGGTGAGGTGTGTGGGGTGACGGGGGGTGTGGTGTGTGTGTGTGTGTGTTGTTAGCCAAGTGTTGCTTTCGGCCAAGTTACATTAATTTCCTTATCACTGTAAAACCTTCCTCAACTGAAAAAAAAAATCCTAAAATAATAATTATAATGATAATAATTCCCTAGATAACAGAACACAGTATATATAGATATAACCCAATATAACCCAGTATAATATGTGAGCCAAATGGACGATCATTTTATACGTAGATCAAACTTAACATTATGATCCTTGACTCTGTGTGTTTGTGTTTACGAAGGAGAGGCAAGATTCCGCCGCCAAACACACGATCACTAGGAATGCCGATTAACCTCCGTCCTGCTTGCTAATGTTCTAAACGAGACCTCACTCACTCAGGCGAAATCACTGGTGTATGTAAGTTACTCGTAAGCAGTTAATCGGTCTAGTGCGCGTGTTATTCCTGATCTAACTGATGATGTAGCCTGCGTTTGAGGTGCTACTTATATTTTCTTCACGTTTGGCTTAATGTAACTACTTGGTAATTCTTCGTTATTCTCATTGTTTATTATTTCTTAATCATCACTACATTTTAATAAGCAAATCAGGTGTAGTATACTGCTTGTTGTTTTGGTGAGAATGAATGAATAACAAAAAATATATATTAATTTAGATTCGAATGCAACAGATAATTCTATGACGTCAACTTGCTTAATTATACAGCATATACAAAGGTTTATCCTACATACTAAAGCATTATCAATAACCCTGAACATTTCCGAAAACAAAGTACTCTCAAGGACCTTTTAATACAGAGGCGTTGACCTATTTTATTCCAAAGGTTAAAAATACAAGTTTTCTTATGACCTAAAATATTTTCCAAAGGACCCCTAAAATTTAAAGACTCTGGAATGAACACTTTTAAGGGAGAGAGAAAGAAAAAAAGACCTAAATGCAGACTTTCCAAGACCTTACACTAATGTTAAGGGTCTTAAACCATCTTCAGGCACCAATTAATATTTTTTTCAAAGCCGTAATGTAAATAAACTTCAAAAATATTCTCAATACTCAATAACATTATCAAAAGTCCCTATGACAGATATTTTTCAAGATCCACCCCAACCCCACAACCCCACCCCCACCCCACTCACCCCACCTCACTTTGCCCCACCCCACCTTGCCCCACCCCACCCCCACTCCACTCACCCTACCTCACTTTGCCCCACCCCACCTTGCCCCACCCCACCCCGACCAAAACATTTCATACTTCCATAAACACCTTTTAAAACACTACAGTAACCTCCTCTTTGATGTTTTTGCAGCAGTTTAGTTTTGTAAATAATAAAAAAAATGGATAAATAAATACGAAGAGAGTTTGTAAAATAGGGAAGACGATTCACATGAGGTTCCTTTTGATAATGAGACGTAGAACTGAAAGTGCGTCAATACTTTACCTTGATCCTAAGAAAGTGTACATTGGTGGCACTTCCCTTGACCCCTGTAGAAAGTGTCAGCACCTATGATAGCCTAGAAACTATATCAGATTATATTTCATCCCTATAGAGGGTTTGGAAAGGAGATATATTTCAGCCCTTATGGTGAAGTAGATACAGAACATGACATCTACATCAGGAGCGCCCTTAGATACAGACCCTGAATCACCACTACAGTTGCTCTAGGTGTAGGGAGCCCCAGGGAGCCCTCACGCCCTACACATCTAACCTAGCAGTGATAAATATCCTCTCTCCCTTTCTCCTTCCTTCCCTCCCTTTCCTCCCCCCCCCCCCCCCCACTGGACTCTTGCAACAACAGCAACTACAACCACGAACCATCTACTGTACACACACACATACACACACACACACACTGTCTCTCTTGTTGTTGATGCAGGTGAGGTCTGGTCACCGTGCGCAGGTAATTAGCTCTTTATAACTAACACAGTTTTATCCTAATCTCCGTCTTTACGTCGAGGTTGTGTGATAAAGAGAGACTCGCTGTTTTAGCTTCTGATAAGAGAAGAGCAGAACATAACGATAATAATAGGAAGGGCAGAAGAGAGGAAGAGAAGAAGAGAGGATGAGAGGAATGAAGAGTAGAGAGGAGAGATGTGAAGAAGGGGAAGTACAAGGAGCTATCTGAAGGCGTGTTAAGTTCTTGCACCACCAGGAGCAAGAGCCTCAGTTCAAGCTCCAACCAAAAGCCTGAGTTCAAGCTACAACCAAGAGCCTCTAACTAATTTATTTAATGTCGTGGCGGAGACAACACGGTAGGCTGTACTGGTGTCATTATACGCGTGTGGAGGAGCGGTGGTACTTTGTTAGGGAATATAATGAAGGGTTACCTGTAGAGTGTCTGTCTCTCTCTGTCTCTCTCTCTCTCTGCTACTCTTCTCTTCTTTTCTATTATTAATTTTCTCTCGCCTCACCTTTCTTCGTCTCTCTCTCTCTCTTTCTCCTTCATCAAAAGCTCAACAGCTCTCTGGATCGTTGTTCATGACTCCAAAACACTGTATATGTATATAACTCCATCATCTTCCTTATAAACAGGTGAACGAAGCCCTTACGAGACCTTACGTTTGTACAGGTAAGAGAAACACCTGTCTGGCTCTGGGACACGTGCAAAAGATGAGTGATCTTGTTCCCTTAAGAAGGAGAAATGGGTCTTCCTACCACTCCTCTTCCACTGCTTCCTACCTCCCACTTCCTCCTCCTCCATCTCTACCTCTCACCTCCCTCCTCCTCCTTACATCTGATTCTCCTCATCCTTCCTTACCTCCCCCCCCCCCCCCCCCGCCGCCGGTCCTCCCCTCACCCCCCTCTCATCGTAGGCGTCGGAGGTATGAACGTCAAACACTACTTATGGCCTCAACACAATACTGTAACTACGTCGTGAACCACAAAAAATATTCAAGGGATCCCATACAACACTCAGGTGAGATTGTGAAGGTACACCAGTCATGGTTGATAATTAGTGACTCCAGGTACAGGGTGTGTGTGTGTGTGTGTGTGTGTGTGTGTGTTCCTGCTTGTCTGTTTCCTCCTTATCATTCCCTCCCTTACCATCACCACCTCCCTCTTTCTTTCTTCCTTTCCTTCCTATCTCCCACCCTCCATCCCTCCCTGCATCTTCTCCTCCTTCTCTTAACCTCTTAATTCTTCTCTCCTTCACCATCACCACCTCCCTCCTTCCCACCCTCTCTGCCTCCTCTCTTCCCTTCCTTCACCACCTTCCTCCCTCCCTCCCTCCCTGCCTCCTCTCTTCCCTTCCTTCACCACCTTCCTCCTTCCCTCCCTCCCTGCCTCCTCTCTTCCCTTCCTTCACCACCCACCTCCCTCCCTCCCCTCCCTCCAGGCCATGCTGCTCTGGGCATAGAAAGTCCAGCATTGTGTGTTGTTGTTTCCCGTCATGCGTGCTGACGAGGACGACGGTCGCCTCTATTATGCTGGTGTGATGTCCGACGATTCATCAAGCTCACCTGAGACCCCGAGTGTTACCTGGGTACTTAAGGAGCCACTACTCTCCCCCCCTCCCCTCCCCCTCTCCCTCCCCTTTCCCTCTCCCTCTCCTCCTACCTCTCTCTCCTCTCGCCCACCTTCCCCACCTTCCCATTCCTCTCCCCCTTCCCTGTCCACTCCTCCTCCTTCCTACCCCTTCCCCCCTTCCCCCTCCCCAACTCCCCTTCCCTCCCCAAGGTGACAGATGTTAGTTTTTTTCATTAAATGTTTCAGAGATTTTTATCCATATTATTTATATTTCTTGTTCATTGTTTCTTCTTTACAAACTATTTCTGATTTTTCCTATTTCCTTTTTTATTAATTCTCTCTTTTTTCTTTGTTTTTTTACATAATGTTTTCTATTTGATCTTATTTTCTAATTACGTATTTTTAACAATACATTTTTTTTATAATGATTCCTATGTTTTATTATTTTTTATTGGGTTATATATATTCTCTAAATCTCATGCTTCAGAAAATCTCCCCACTACCATCCTCCCCACCTCACTACCTCCCCCCTCCCTACCCACCCCACTACCCCCCACCAACCCACCCCACTACCCCCCCACCAACCCACCCCACTACCCGCCCCACTACCCCCCCACCAACCCACCCCACTACCCCCCACCAACCCACCCCACTACCCAACCCACCAACCCTATCACCTCCCATTAATAACCCACCAATGAACATTAATACAATCACCACACAAACTATATAATTACAACCATAAAGAGAAGAAAACCATCCTTGTTTACAACCTGGTGCTCCTAGCCCCACCAACAACCCCCCCTTCCCCCCTCCCCCTCCTCCCCCTACCTCTAAATTAAGATCAGAATTAACATCTGTAAACGGCGGCAGCGGGTGTTTGGTTACAGAGAGAGACGCTGTAATCACCCGGTACAGGCAGCGATTAGTGGTAGAGGAGCGGCAGTCGTAGATAAGACAAATGAACGATGGTGTAGGTAGGCAATATCTAAGATAACATTGATACCTAATAGTACATTGCAACACCTGTACCACATGTTAAAGAAGAGACATAGGTGGTGGTGGTGGTTGTTGTTTTACCTGGAGAAAATTGGTTGAGATCATGTTAATAATAATAATAATAATAATAATATAAAATAAT
Source organism: Homarus gammarus (assembly GCA_958450375.1). Lineage (NCBI taxonomy): Eukaryota > Metazoa > Arthropoda > Malacostraca > Decapoda > Nephropidae > Homarus > Homarus gammarus. The sequence continues at coordinate 489,711 of CAUDMG010003340.1, forward strand.
AATTAATAATATCTATCATTCTAAAACTTTATGTAACAATGAGGAGAAAAAAAGGAATTTATAAAACAAAATAAAAATCTTTCAACTTTTATAAATAAAGTCAGTCGAATAACTCACTGATTTATCTAGGTTAGGTTAGGTTAGGTTAGGTTCTCCAGCCAGTTGATACGACAGCTTCCTTAATCTTCAAGAATAATACATAATTCAAGATTCCCTGAAAACACTTGACACACACACACACACACACACACACACACACACACGTTAAGAATAAGTTCCACCTTTGTTTGAAAACCGGATTTTGTGAGTAAAACTGCATAACAACAGAGGTGGTGGAGGGACGTGGCCTAATACACAAACACACACAAACACCTTTCTTACTCCTACTCCTCCTCCTCCTCCTCCTTCCTACTCCTCCTTCCTCCTTCCTACTCCTCCTTCCTCCTTCCTACTCCTCCTTCTTCCTACTCCTTCTTACAACTCTTCTTCCCTACTCCTCCTCCTCCTTTCTCCCTCCACCCTCCCCCCCCATCAGCGACAACACAAGCTCCCTCAGATTACAAGTAAGAAAATCGGCCGATTCATATTATGACATCCCACGGCGTTCGCACATGATATTAATGGCTCGTAGAAGTCGCCATTAAAATCCTTCAGTAATCGGGAGGGGGTAGGAGAGGTGGGGGGGGGGGGGGTCCGGGAGGGGGGCGTCGCGAACCATTAGGGGAGGGGGGAAGGGGTAAGGGGGGGTAGGAAGCAATAGACTGGGGTTGAAGTCTTATAAATCGTAGGAGAGTGACGACCCACCCATGATTAATAGTTTACTCACCTGCATAATTGAGAAAAAAAAATCCCTTTGTGACGAAAATTCAATGTTCGGTTAGATGATCATTTTGTGGTAATGAAACTCTTAGGTGAAACTCGGTGAGGTAGGAGGAGGAGGAGGAGGAGGAAGAGGTGGTGGAAGAGAAAATCGAGGAGGAGAAAACGGAGGAGGAGGAGAGGAGAAAGAGGAAGAAGCAAAAGAAGAAGAGGAGGAGGAGAAAGAGGAAGAAGCAAAAGAAGAGGAGGAGGAGAAAGAGGAAGAAGCAAAAGAAGAAGAGGAGGAGGAGAAACAGGAAGAAGCAAAAGAAGAGGAGGAGGAGAAACAGGAAGAAGCAAAAGAAGAAGAGGAGGAGGAGAAACAGGAAGAGGAGCAGGAAGAGGTGGAGGAAGAGGTGGAGGTTACTTTCTGCATTCTATTAGTTTTTATAATACTGAAAAACAAAAACATTCAAGATTTCTAAGGTGGAATTTATCATTAATATAATACACATTTACTGATCATAATAGATTTCAAGAGTAAATAACCCAGGTGAGCGTCTTGCAGGTGTTGAGGATAATTAAATAACTCAAGGTATGGACTTAATAAAGGGTCTATATTAAGGTTAATTAAAGTTTCAGTAGTTATTGATACTTTAATCGTAGTTAACTTGGTTGTTCGATCTTAGTTTGTGATTGTGTTGTTGTTGTTATTGATATTTTTCCTAATGATGTTATTATCATTATTATCAACCCCATAAGACCGCCCAAACATCGTACAAAAAAAAATATTAAAAAAAAAAATAAATAAAACGTCTTAAAAAATATATATTTACAAATTTTACCTCGGCAGTACCAGGTGTCGGCAGCGGGTTGGAGACAGATGGCGTCAGCATCTACCTCATTGAGCCGCCTTATAGAGCGCCTTCAGGAGCTGGCACGGGGGGGGGGGGGGACGTCTTGGAAGTCTAATCAAGTTATTATGTCACAGGAACCATCTCTAGACGCTGCCATGAGCCCGACGGAGACGACAGCCTGTGTTATATTAGATTACTACCCTCGGCATGGTGTGGGATGCTGGACGATTGCCACGAACGGGAGGTAAGAGGGTAGGGGAGGGGGTTAGGAAGTAGAGGGGTGAGAGAGAGGGTTAGTGAGGAGGGGAGATTTGGGAGTGAGAGGGGGGGGAGGTGGAGGAAGGGAGGGAAGGGATTATGCTGTTTACCACCTACTCCTCCCCCTCCTCCCATCACCCCTACCACCCAGTGTCTCTCACCTGCCTCCCCCACAACCGCTACTAACTGACCAACGGCTCTCTTTCCCCCCTACCTCCCAGTCCCCTCCACCCCCCTTCCTCCCACACACCTGCTACACACCTGCTGACAACTGACCAATGGCTCTCTTAAGCGTCTGAACCACTTTATACAAATGAGCCACCACCTGCAACAGCTGCCACTCCTCTCCTCCTAGATCACGACATAGTTACATCTGCCCCCTCACCTCTCCCTCTCCACACCCTCTCCACACCCTCTCCCAGCACCATCTGTACCACCTGTGTGTGTCGACTGACCGCCACCTGCTTCAAGTTACAAGCAGTACTGTTTATGTATTAATTCAGCAGCTGTCGAATATCTTTTATTGCTTAGTACATCATCTGATATCATACATAGATACCTGTATAAATATTGATGTGTATAATAATAATAATAATAATAATAATAATAATAATAATAATAATAAGGAGAACCAGACCGAGTACTCTCTTAGGCAGTCACCTAACCTAACCGGACACCAAACCTCCCCCCCCCCCCCCCACCGAAAAAAGTATAAAAAAAAAAAAAAATAAGAAATATATAGAACTTTCCCAAACTACTGTACTGTATGTAAATAACACCTAAGAGTCGTTTAATTAGTCTCAGGTAACTCTACACACATTCTCTCTCTCTCTCTCTTACCTGAGCAGCCACTGAGACCAGGTAAGAGGCCCGATACATAACATATAGTAATCAATTGAAATACAGGCGATTTTTTTTTACTATAATTGGAATACAGTGTAATTATAATCATTTTTCTTTAGTAATATTTAATTTATGTGATTTAATTTGTTATTTGATTGTTATTATGTGATTTTTACTGTTATTGATATGTGAAGTGTGTAATATATTGGGGGTATGTTTTATTTGGTTCAATACTGTGGGGACTGGAAGGTGGGGATGGGGTAGGGAGGAGGGATGTAGGGGAGGTAGGGAGGAGGTAGGTGTTGGAGGTAGGGAGGTAGGGAGGAGGGGGGACTGGGAGGTGGGGATGGGGTAGGGAGGAGGGATGTAGGGGAGGTAGGGAGGAGGTAGGTGTTGGGGGTAGGGAGGAGGGGGGGACTGGGAGGTAGGGAAAAGGAAGGTGGGGGAACTGGGAGGTAGAGAAGAGGGGGGTAATTCATCGGTTATAAATATCCGTGATTTCTGACCAGTTGAATACGAGAGAGAGAGAGAGAGAGAGAGAGAGAGTATCATTAAAGTTAATCGGGAATAGACCACTTATCCACGTGTACAGCATCGTAATGGCGGGTTCCGGTTTCAAGATCTGAGCTTAAACACACACACACACACACACACACACACACACACACACTAATAAGAAATCAGACAAAATAAATCACTCACCATCAGTAGTAGCTGTGTGTGTGTGTGTGTGTGTGTGTTGTTGTTGTATTCAAGGGAGTTGATACTTTATATTCAAAGGGTTAAATCCTCTACGCAACTTATGGCTTAAATTAATTTATCGAAGGAGGTTAAATCATCGTAAATTAGGGGTTAAATCACTGCCATTAAGGGGTTAAATCATCGTAAATTAGGGGTTAAATCACTGCCATTAAGGGGTTAAATCATTGTCATTAAGGGGTTAAATCATCGTAAGTTAAGAGGTTCAGAACCATTATAACTAAAATAATGGTTTTAAATATAATATAACAATGTATACAAGCTATTATATTATTATCCCCAGGAGCACAACGGATAGTATATATAGATCAAGACCATAATATTGTGTTTGTTGGTTTGAATCAGTGAATAGAAGCTTTTGATTAAGTAGCCATACCACACCACACCACTCCATACCACTCCATACCACTCCATACCACTCCATACCATTCCATACCACTCCATGCTACTCCATACCACTCCACACCACTCCACACCATTCCATACCACTCCACACCACTCCATACCACTCCATACCATTCCATACCACTCCATGCTACTCCATACCACTCCACACCACTCCATACTACTCCATACCACTCCACACCACTCCACACCACTCCGCACCACTCCATACCACTCCACACCACTCCACACCATTCCATACCACTCCACACCACTCCATACCACTCCATACCATTCCATACCACTCCATACCACTCCATACCACTCCATACCACTCCATACTACTCCACACCACTCCACACCACTCCGCACCACTCCATACCACTCCACACCACTCCATACCACTCCATACCGCCCCACCACACCCTAAAAAAAATCAAGAAGACTAGAAGCAAAAAACAGATGATCGGAAATGTAAGAGTTAATTCATTTCAAACTGCTGCTGCTCTCTCTCTCTCTCTCTCTCTCTCTCTCTCTCTCTCTCTCTCTCTCTCTCTCTCGTCGGTCAAGGTTCAAAGGGCGAAGAGAAACGACCTAGCTACACGGAGACTCACAGGTAAGGGGGGAGGGCAGATGAAGGGGCAGGTGAGGAGGGAGGAGGATGGGGGGGGTGAGATACAAGTATATATCTTTATGTATTTATATATATTTATCGGCTAAACCTTTCGTGGTTATATGTGGTGGTGTTAGGGGAAGTTAATTAGCTAAGGGAGTCATATATTGTTTTGTGTTAATGATTAAGTACTGTGGGTTGGAATTTGCATGTGAGTTAATTTACCCAGGTGAGTTGTACGTTTATTACACAGGTAGTATCTTGCAATGCTACATATACCAGTTAAGTTTTTCCTCCTTCATTGCATAAATAACACTTTAGTACAGGTATATTGCACAGGAAATACTCTGCAACACTATATATGAACCGGTTATATCAATATTGCACAAGTGGCTCTTTGCAATGGTTTATTCTGTGCAAGATACATTATGAATTTATTTTATTGTGTTAATGGTGTTTTGTATGTATTTAGACACAGGTTGCATTATGTATGAACGAACAAGCTATTCTGTGTTATATACGGGTCGTGTCTTAGGTGTTATACTTTACATGTGTTATACTTTGTTCTCGTTATACTTTAAATTTTATATATTTTACACTAATTATACTTTGCTTTAACTTAAACTAACCTAACGTATATTATCAATTCTTGTCAGGTATAACTATTTGACGTACGATTATCCTGTTGAGAGAGACGTCGAAGGGGAATATTTTCTTGAGACTATTATTATTATTATTATTATTATTATTATTATTATTATTATTATTACTATTATTACTATTATTATTATTATTATTATCGTGTTTGTAGTTACCTTCACAATTAATACTTAGGCCTTAATTGTTGATACCTGGTGTTCAAAAGCCGTTGAGTTTATCTAACGCAGAAGCCCTTAGCGTAACATTATCTGGACTACAACGAAGCCGGAGAGACAATGACGATGGTGAGTATAACGAACTACTATAATGAACAGTGTATGACGTCATGTGAGGCAACGTAGTTAACACAGACGAGGATGACAATTTTATATCCAAGGGAAGGAAAAGAATAAATAAATATAAGATTAAAAAAATATTGATTGTTGTGTGTGTGTGTGTGTGTGTGTGTGTGTGTGTGCATAAGGTCTTGAATTACGCCCTCAAGACCCCTTATAACCTAAGACTCTATGAGGCTGTCTGATCTCCCTGTATTACTTCAGTTCACTCAAGCGGTAAAGACACTGTACTCTACCATCTAAGACGCCGCAGTCAAGAAACTAAAGAAATTACTCCTTAAACACAAGCTAAAGTGATCATGTTCGGGAGAGGGAGTCGTTGTGTCTTGAGCTTACAACACAACACATAAGGACATTAACTAGTGGAGCGTATAACATCTAATAGCCTCAGGTCTTCACTAGTTCTACCCCGCTAGTTAACTCTCCTACAGCGCCCCCATCATCCCCCTCCGTCTGTAATTACTTGAAATTAACTATCGGATTACATCGTTAACTTCATACCAGTATTATACCAGTTTATATTAACAAGGAAATAAACGTTGATTACGACTCAGTCAACCATAAACACCCAGAATTAAATACCCAGGTGGAGTTAACCAGACAGTCATTCTCGTAATGATAATAACAACTAATTTACACCTACGTCAGGTAAGGTCAGGTATACCTTCGTGAAACACCGGGAGATTGTTAGGTCTACAGTGATGGTGGGAGAGCTTTTAATTACTAGTTCTTATAACCTGAAGGCCCTTGAACATACTACCTGCGGGTAATAAGAGAACCTTTATCCAGCCCATGATTGGTTGTATTTCTTGATGACGTCATATCTCCATAAATTGTTCAGTGACTCTTACATCGCGTCTTATGATGGTTAGCAGACAATAAGACACAATCAGAGCTAAATTGAACCTGCCTAGAGTAGAATTGGTTAGGTTAGGGTTGGTTAGGTTAGGTCAGGTTGGGTCAGGTTAGGGTAGGTTGGGTCAGGTTAGGGCAGGTTGGGTTAGGTTAATGGATGTTGCTGTTAAGGTGTCATTAAATTTAACCTTTCCTTAAGCTAACCTAATCTAACGTCACGATGTTGTATACGTATTTTTATTCAATATATATGTATGTATGTATGTGTGTGTGCGTGTGTGTGTGTGTGTGTGTGTGTGTGGTCATCAAGACAGACAGACATTCAGCACCTCTATATACACCACCCCCTACCTTACCTCACATCCCCCCCCCTTACCCCCTCTCCCCCTTACCCTCACAATATCAACGCCATCAATCGCATTCTTAACCCCCCCATTGATGTCAGGAAGAGCGAAACACTGACTCCATCAACCTGAAATACAGCTAACTTTTCACCTCAGCAAAACAACAGTCGTATTTCCGTAGCAGTTCATGGAGGTGTGTGTGGAGTCGGACATTTCATTAGCGATAGGTGGAGTTCCTCGTAAATGAGTTACGTTGGGGGTGGTGGGGAGGTGGGATGGGGGGGGAGGTGTGGGGGGAGAGAGAGTTTGTATTTGGGATCTCTCTCTCTCTCTCTCTCTCTCTCTCTCTCTCTCTCTCTCTCTCTCTCTCTCTCACACAGTTGACTCCTTTCATTTCTATCTATCTCATCCCCTTCCTCTTTTATCCCTCACTCTACTCTTACCCCCTACACCTTTCCCACCCTTTCCCATATCTCTCACTTCTCCATGTCACTCTCATCCCTCCCTTCCTAACCCCTTCCATCTTTCCTTCTCTCCCTCATCCTAGTACTTCCATTTCCCATCTCATATACCCTCCCACCTTCCCCCCTACATCCCTCATCCCCCTCCCATCTCCCTCCATCCCTCCCTCCCTTTCTCTCACTTATCTCCTTCCCTACGCCTTTAAATCTATTTCACCCATTCCTTCTTTTCCTCCCATACTTTATCACCCCTCCCACACCCTCCCTGTGTCAGCGAGGCGTCGTTATCGTGTTACCTGGCCGTCAGCGTCACGTTAATGACCTGTTGTTACTTGAGTTACTATTTATTGTGGGCCTTGTTAGTTATGTCTCCCGTGTGTGTGTATGTGTGTGGGGGGAGGTGTGTGTGTGGGGGGGGGAGGTGTGTGTGTGGGGGGGGGAGGTGTGTGTGTGGGGGGGGGAGGTGTGTGTGGGGGGGGGGGGTGTGTGTGTGGGGGGGGAGGTGTGTGTGGGGGGGGGGAGGTGTGTGTGTGGGGGAGGTGTGTGTGGGGGAGGGAGGTGTGTGTGTGTGGGGGGAGGTGTATGTGTGTGTCATACAGCTTACTTAGATGGAAACGTCAGGACATCCGGTAAGGTTAAGGATTAGGTCAGAACATAATTAGTATTGAGAAACCTGTGAGAGCTTTTGATACCTGTCTGTGTATTTGTGTCTGTCTGTCTGGATGATTGGGCGGGAGGGGGGGGGAGGGAGCGGGAGGGGGCGGGAGGGGGCGGGAGGGGGGATTGGCTGAGAACGGGTTTTCCTTTCATCAATGGATTTTATTCTTCTCGCATCTAACTTTTTAAATGAGTCGACAGCTCTTCCCCCCTCACTCCCTCCCTTCCCTCTCTCTTCCTCAAAAGGTTAAACTATCGTCTTTAAAATTTACAATTTGTGAATAAAAATGATTATAGGTTAATAGCCACAAGACTTTCCAAAACCCACAACTCTCTCCCTAACACCCAAAAGAGTCTCCCTAACACCCACAAGAGCCTCCCCAACACCCACAAGAGTCTCCCCAACACCCACAAGACTCTCCCCAACACCCACAAGACTCTCCCCAATCAACACAGCAAGGGCTAACAAGGTCAACAGGGCAAACATATACCATAAGCAAATTTATCGGTTAATGCAGTCATTCGTGGTCAGTATCGGGACGTGTTGGCATCCCGATACTTGACTGTCGGATATCGGAAGCCCAGGGTATCACTATGCCCGGCGTGTATCGGTTGGTATGTCAGGCTGGGGCACGTCAGCGGTAATCAGGGGACACATCAGGGTAAACTGTAATGACCATGGACAAATGTGACTCCTATTCTTATTGTATACACTGAGGTCACGACACAGTCACTAAGTCTGTCTCTCGTCGTAAGTTATGTGTCGTAGTTGTGTCTCGTCGTAGTTGTGTCTCGTCGTAGTTGTCTCTCGTCGTAGTTGTATCTCGTCGTAGTTGTGTCTCGTCGTAGTTGTATCTCGTCGTAGTTGTATCTCGTCGTAGTTGTGTCTCGTCGTAGTTGAATCTCGTCGTAGTTGTATCTCGTCGTAGTTGTGTCTCGTCGTAGTTGTATCTCGTCGTAGTTGTATCTCGTCGTAGTTGTGTCTCGTCGTAGTTGAATCTCGTCGTAGTTGTGTCTCGTCGAAGCTATGTCTCGTTCACTTAAATAAATATGCATAACCTGTGGCCGTAGCTTTGTGAGGAAGGTAGACAAGCAAGCAAGCAAGCAAGCAAGCAAGCAAGACAGTTAAGGCAACACATAGCTGGCAAAAAACACTTGAGTTGAATTATCATCTCTCGCTGCATCAGGTAAACGACAAACACATTTACTTATCACATGGTTATGTGTAGGAGAACCAGACAGGTAGCCAACAGGTAAAGGGACTCATAACAAGCAACATCTAGTATCTTCAGTTCAATTGGTGGCTGCAGCATGGATAACACCTCAGCCTGCCTGGGTTCTCGGTGTGGCTGTGAGGTGTTGACTGCTAACACCCACCTCGACCGATAGCTATGTACCGAGGTTTTGTAATCTTCTACCTAACAACACCTGACTACCGGTAAGTACTAAAGGCTATGGTCTTGAATAAACTGTAACAGCTTTTATATTCCCCTTGTATGTGTGTGTGTGTGTTTTGTCATCATACAATATGTCGCAACCACAATATAGACAAAAACATTCCTTAATACAGAGAAAAATCTGATAAAATACATTAAAATTCCAATCCCTCTCACCTAAATGACCCTCAAATACTCCCAAGTGTCCAGGGAATTCTGTCTACAACTGTACACTCTCACCAAAAGCTTCCTGAACGCTATAAGCACAATACAATCTGAAAAATGAACGAAAAATCTGAAACAATTCCCAGATGACAAGCCCCTTATCTGCTCATTCTCACATCCAACGTGCCCAGGTGTCCGAGGAGTTTTGATTGAGAGTGTACAGTCGTTCTTGTTATAGCTGACAATATTCCCAAAGTTAATATATCATTATGTCTAACTCCATCTTGATCAATTTATGTCTAACCCAATGTTAAAATAATTAGCAGCTGTCTATGTCTGTGTTTATGTCAAAAGTACTGAGAGATATTATTTATTGAAGGAGGTCAACACTCAGACTTGAGAGAACACCTCTGATGAACCTTACACACTTCAAGAGTCTGTAAGGTCAGGTCGCCTCTGGGGTGATAGAGGTCAGTTCTGAAAACCTAGTTCTTGCAGATCGGCTCAAGAAGTCCCAAGACCTTGAAAATCAGGTCAAAAAGTCTCAAGACCTTTCAAAATTAGCCAGGAAGTCCCAAGACCTTTAAAAATCAACCTAAGAAGTTTCAAGACCCTTCAAAATTAACCCAAGAAAGTCCCAAGGCCTTTGAAGATCAGCCCAAGAAAGTCCCAAGACCTTTGAAGATCAGCCTAAGAAGTCTCAAAACCTCTGAGGTTAAAAGAAGTAGCCCAAGACTTAAGAGGTCAGGTCAGAGAGTAACTGAACTCTTACGGATCAACAGAGAGGTACTGTAGGTAGCCAAGATCTCTGCTGGTGGTGGTGATCGTGACCGGACTAGTGAGGGCGGCCCCCACCAGGGTGTGCCTGACGAAGGTGGTGGCGGCGGCCGCAGTCACCATCAAGAGGTGTATTCCCTTCTCGTCTCTTGGTCACAGTTCAGACATAACGTGAGGTGAACTTTTATATCTTAATTATCTATCTATCTACCTATCTATCTATCTATCTATCTATCTATCTAATGCATTTAATTATTCATATTTACATGTATCTCTATATTGTATACATATTCATCTCTTTAATCCTTCTGTCCATTCATTTATCAATTATTCTAATCTAAGTAGAGAGAAAATGATTGGATTATCTCTCTATCTACAGAATTATCAAGGTTATTCCATCTCCAGACTCAAAAAGGAGCAAGAAAAGGGCAGAGGAACAAGAACCTCACCTTACGGGACACCCAAAATGTAAACAAGATGCTTAAAGTCACAATAACGATACGTGAGCATTATTGGGTTAGGTTGGGTTAGGTTCTAAGGTTAGGGTAGGTTAGGTTATGCTAGCTGATGGTAGGATAGGTTAGATTAAATAGGGTAGCTTAGGTTAAAATAGGGTAAGGTAGGGTAGGATTTAGCTAAGTTTGATTAGGTTTAGCTTAAGTTAAGTAGGTTACATTAGTTAGCTTTGACTAAGTTAAATTAGACCAAGTTAAGTTATCCTCCTTAATATCCCGATATTATAACATTAACCTCCGCTTTGCGATATAATTAACGCTAAGATATCGCAACAACGATAGCCATAAGGGTGAAAAACCAATAACTACAGAAAAGATATTGGTCTCTAAACACCTAACACTCAAAGTCATTCATGTTAAAATATCTATGCCCCAAATACCCCCCCCCCCCCCCGACGATTCATCCTTCATAGGCTTATACCCTATGAAGCTATGAGGATCAGTCACTATTCACAAAGACCTATACGATAATATTTTTTTTTTTTACATTTATCACTTCTAAATGAACATATCTAATTAAAAAAAAAATCGTATGTGTAATTTCGACATTATTTTTTACTTCAATTTTTTTTTTTTTACATTAATTAATTCAGATATGTTCCCTGATCTCCTTGAGGAAAATTTAATATACGACTTTTTATTTTTTATAGAATTTTGGCTCATGGTGAAAGGGAGACAAAATATATTAACTGTATATATAAACTCCCTTTATCGTCTCCCACTAATGTTTATAATCATCCTGCCTTGGTATATAAATTGAGAGATTATAATATAGTGTATATTGTATTAGTTAGGTTTATGGCTGGAAGGGTCAGGCTTATGGTGTGGGGATTGCGTTGAAGGTTATTTAAGGGTTATATATATAGTTGGGGGTAATTTACAGTATAGTGATGTGGGTTATTAAAGGAGGGGAGGGGGTGGGGGGGTGGGGTAGGGAAGAAGGGGGTAAGGAGAAAGGAATGGGTAGAGGGGTGTGAGGGTGGATAGGGGAAGGATTTTGGTGAGGGAGGGAGAGAGAGAGTGGGGTGAAGGAGAGAATGTAGGTAGGGGGGTGAGGGAGAGGATGTAGGTATGGGGGGTGAGGGAGAGGATGTAGGTATGGGGGTTGAGGGAGAGGATGTAGGTAGGGGGGGGTGAGGAAAGACAGCAATAGACATAATATAAATACCAAGACATATTAATCAGTCTTAAAGATGAAGTGAAGGTGTGGAGGTTTAAGCGAGGCATGGAGGTTTAAGCGAGGCATGGAGGTTTAAGCGAGGCATGAAAGGTTTAAGCGAGGCGTGGAGGTTTAAGCGAGGCATGGAGGCTTAAGCGAGGCATGGAGGTTTAAGCGAGGCATGGAGGCTTAAGCGAGGCATGAAAGGTTTAAGCGAGGCGTGGAGGTTTAAGCGAGGCGTGAAAGGTTTAAGCGAGGCATGGAGGTTTAAGCGAGGCATGGGAGATTTAGGTAAGGCTGAAATGTAGGGGCGGGTGAAGGTGCAGGCAGGTGAAAGATGGCGCAGGTGAAGGGGAGTATCGGTGGCCCATGAAAGTCGGAATGGGTCAGGTGACAGCGGGGTGTTAATTGATACCATCACTCACCTGTGGGTAATAGTGGTGGACTGGAAGCTGAGTCGTCACGCTCTCTCCAACGCGTAAACACCTTCACGTGCCTCTTCTTCTTCTTATTCTTCTCCCCCTTCCTCTCTGTCTACTGCTTCAACACCTGAGGAACCAAGACAGGGAAGCATATGCATAAAACGATTACATCCTTACGTTGGAATATATGTATATGTATAAGCGGTAGATATGTATAATATGTATAAGTTTTGTGTATATGTCACGATATGTATATATTGTGTGTTAATTGTATGTACTATACGTTGATATGTAATTATGTATGTCGCAGTATAATATGAAATGTTTATGTATATTGTATAAAAAATAGATATATGTGATAAATTTATATGACATTTATAAGATATGAAACATTTACAACAGACGAAATAAATTATAAGAAACAAAATATAATAACTATAAAAGAATAGGAAATGAAAGTAGACAGACATGATTACAATATATCAGGTGCAGGTTAAGTGAACACCTGCCTTAATGGATCCCACCCTAACCTACCCATTATTATTAGACACTATTAGGCCCCAGTCCCAATAGACCTTAACCTAACCTAACCTAACGCATAACTGGACCCAATTCACACAGCACAGAGTAATGTCTATCTATCTATCTATCTATCTATCTATCTACTTTTGCATACTATTATCTCACCTTGTATTGCAGGTAGTGTCAGGTATACAGGTATCATTAATAAGAGTCTTGTCTACAGAGGTAAAATCCATCCTAAATAATTACTTAGCACAGTCTTACATTTTTATAATCACACTCTTAACTTCGCTACTACAAATAGTAAAAAAATCAAGGAATTATGTGTGAATCTTTTCTGTACACTTTTAATCTTGTACTGGGCTGGATCTCTTCGTGGGGGGTTGTGGGGTGTGTGGGGGGTTTGGGGGGTTGTGGGGTGTGTGGGGTGTGTGGGGGGGGGTGCTGTGGCGGGTTGGTGGGGGGGGGGGGGGTTGTAACATCAGGCTCTTGATTGATCGAGTTTTCGTCCACTAGTAAGCAGACTTTCCATAGTATTCTGTAGTTAACTCAATAACACTTACTGTACACACTTATAAAACTAATATTATTATCATTACTCACGCTTAAAACACGAGACTCACGCTTAAAACACGAGACTCACGCTTAAAACACGAGATCCCAAATTTCTTCACGACCACCACGAGGCTTGGACACGCTAAATTAAACAACACTACTAAAGACACTGCAATACAACGACCTCCTCCGTATAACAATTAATGAAACGAATACCTTACCTCAAGGGAATGAAAATCCACTAACAGTTTCATTCTTATTTCATTGCTGAAGAAAATCCCTTTGAAATATCACAAAACACACAAACCCACACGCACACCCACACACTGCCAGGTCTCGGTGACAACTGAACGATATGCGTTTGACAATATAAACAGAACGCAAACAACCAAACGACCGAGTCAGTAGTTAAAGTGGGGTAACGTGGTTGTTAGGTGATTTACTTAACAATATACTATACCTCTGTTATGACCTAATGTTTTAATAAGTTTATTATGAACTTTGAAGATAAATACGTGTTATATAGTCGAGAATAGATGGTAAGTGTTTGTGATTTTAATACATATGGAAGAGATGTTGTAGTAACTGAAGTAATTGTTACAACTAAGTCTGTGTGTAATAATAAATAATAATAATAATAATAATAATAAAAGGTATATTAATAGAGTTGCAGTCGGTGGCTGAAATATACACTTACATTTAATTTAGACATAATGATATAATATGCATTGAATACATTTACAGGGCTGTACAGTACATAAATCAGGAGTTGTTTATTATTTTAACAATAGATGGGATGGTGCTGTTCTTATATCTATCGGTGTGGGCTCTGATGGGCTGAATTTTGCTGTAGTGGCAGACTGCGCGAGGTGGGTGGGGGGCTGCGGGTGGCAGGTGGCGGCGATGACGAAGATTGTGCAGTAGTCCTCTGCCAAACCTTGCTAGTGCTTGGTGGTGGAGGTCACTGAGGGATGGCATTTCCAGGGTGGAGAGAGCGTTGATGTAGCCGGAGTAGTCTGCGCCGAGCATGATTCTGCAGGCCCTTTTCTGTAACTTCTCTAGCCGACGTTGTTGGGTGGAGTTGAGAGAAGACAACCAGGCTGGTGACGCATATAACACGTTAGTTTGGGGAGAGTAAAGGCGTTGTAGATAGTCCTCAGCTCTGGCGTGGGTGTCCCAAGTGACCTAAGTCGTCGTAGCATGTAGAGACGGTACGAGGCTGCTTTAATTGTGTTATTTACATGGGCTTTCCAGTCCGGTTTATGGTCTATGGTAACACCCAGGAGTTTGGCACAGTGGATGGGCACCCACTGTGACTGCTGGAGTGGTGGCGGTATTCATGTGCATGACTACAGTTTTGGTGTGGTTGATGATGACCTTGTTCTCCGTAGTCCATGCCTGTAGCCTGTCCATGGTGCCTTGAAGCGATGAGTATTCTGGTGCGGTGTTGTCCACTGAAACCACCACAGTGCAGTCATCCACGTACTTCCACCTGTGAGGAGTGTCCGATAGAGCGTCGTTGATCAGGATGAGGAAGCACAGTGGTGAGGTGTTGGAATGTGGAGACAGAATTCTGATACCTCACTGCCTGGCGACGTCCACTCAAGAAATCAGTGAGCCATCAGACCAGGTTAATGGGCAGCCCTAGTGCAATGGCCTTATTGATAACAGTGCAGTGATCAACAAGGTCAAAGGCCTTCCTGAAGTTAACAAGGGAAACGGCCAGTGATGTCTTCCGTTTCTGCAGGTTTTTGTGCAGAAAATCCAGAAAACTAACTAAGCAGTGTGATGTAGAAGAGGTCCTCATATTGCGAAATTGCTGTGGATCAATTGACTGATTGATTCTAGCAAATGCCCACTCAAACACAAAGTCTTCACAGAGTTGACTGGGTATGGGGGTAATGGCAACTGGCCTGAGGTCGTTAGGGGACTGTGGGGTGGTGACCTTGGGGATAGGGGCGACAAATGCGGTTTTCCATTCATTAGGGCATTTGCTTTGTCTGAGGGATGCATTAATAATAGAACAGAGGGGGGTGGCAAGTTCGACTGCAAACTCCTTGTATATCTTGATTGGGAGGTCAATTGGGGTCGTGGAGCGTTTGGATTTAAATTTCAGGAGTTTGTTGGCGATTTCAAATGGTTGAACACGGGGAGGGGGGGGGAGGGGGAAGGTAAGTAAGCTGGGAGGAGAGTGAGGTTAAGACGGGATAAGGCATGAAATATTGTAGCAAGTGGTTATTAATTACCTCAGCTGCCTCCTCACTAGGTAAAAGTGAGATGAAGGAAAGTGTGGGAGACTGAGGGTTAAGACCACAGGGACCTTTTACCTTGGAGTACCACTGACCAATGCCGACTTCCTTGAGACCGTGCACTTTCCTGGGATAATAAGACTTCTTAGCCGACTTGATTTTCCTGATGACCTGGTTACGTAGACTTTTGTACAGGCTGTGTGTGGGGAGGGAACATAATACTAGTACTACATGTTCACTACAACACTAGTACTACATGTTCATTATAACACTAGTACTACATGTTCACTACAACACTAGTACTACATGTTCACTACAACACAAGTACTACTTGTTCATTACAACACTAGTACTACATGTTCATTATAACACTAGTACTACATGTTCACTACACCACGAGTAATACATGTTCACTACAACACTAGTACTACATTTTCATTATAACAATAGTACTACATGTCCACTACAACACTAGTACTACATGTTCACTACAAGAGCAGTACGACATGTTCACTACAACACTAGTACTACATGTTCACTACAACACTAGTACTACATGTTCACTACAACACTAGTACTACATGTTCATCACAACACTAGTACTACATGTTCAATATAACACTAGTACTACATGCTCACTACAACACGAGTAATACATGTTCACTACAACACTATTACTACATGTTCATTATAACACTAGTACTACATGTTCACTACAACACTAGTACTACATTTTCACTACAACACTAGTACTACATGTTCACTACAACTCTAGTACTATATGTTCACTACAAGAGTAGTACGAAATGTTCACTACAACACTTTTACTACATGTCCACTGCAACATTAGTACTACATGTTCATTATAACACTAGTACTACATGTTCACTACAACGCTAGTACTACATGTTCACAACAACAGTAGTACTACCTTGTTCCTACAACACTAGTACTACATGTTCACTACAACACTAGTACTACATGTTCCTACAACACAAGTGCTACATGTTCACTACAACACTAGTACTATATGTTCACTACAACACTAGTACTACATGTTCACTACAACACTAGTACTACATGTTCCTACAACACAAGTACTACATGTTCACTACAAAACTAGTACTACATGTTCACTACAACACTAGTACTACATGCTCATTACAACACTAGTACTACATGTACACTACAACACTAGCACTACATGTTCACTACATCACTAGTACTACATGTTCACTACAACACTAGTACTACATGTTACTACATCACTAGTGCTACATGTTCACTACAACACTAGTCCGGCATGCTCATTACTACACTAGTACTACATGTTCACTACAACACTAGTACTACATGTACACTACAACACTAGTACTACATGTTACTACATCACTAGTACTACGTGTTCACTACAACACTAGTCCGGCATGCTCATTACAACACTAGTACTACATGTTCACTACAACACTAGTACTACATGTACACTACAACACTAGTAATACATGTTACTACATCACTAGTACTACGTGTTCACGACAACACTAGTCCGGCATGCTCATTACAACACTAGTACTACATGTACACTACAACACTAGTACTACATGTTACTACATCACTAGTACTACGTGTTCACTACAACACTAGTACTACAAGTTCACTACAACACTAGTTCTACATGTGCACTACAACACTAGTGCTACAGGTTCCTACAACACTAGTGCTACATGTTCACTACAACACTAGTACTACAAGTTCCTACAACACTAGTGCTACATGTTCACTACAACACTAGTACTACAAGTTCACTACAACACTAGTTCTACATGTGCACTACAACACTAGTGCTATATGTTCAATACAACACTAGTACTACATGTTCCTACAACACTAGTGCTACATGTTCACTACAACACTAGTACTACATGTTCCTACAACACTAGTACTACATGTTCCTACAACACTAGTGCTACATGTTCACTACAACACTAGTGCTACATGTTCCTACAACACTAGTACTACATGTTCCTACAACACTAGTGCTACATGTTCCTACAACACTAGTGCTACATGATCACTACAACACTAGTACTACATGTTCCTACAACACTAGTACTACATGTTCCTACAACACTAGTGCTACATGTTCCTACAACACTAGTACTACATGTTCCTACAACACTAGTGCTACATGTTCACTACAATAAGTATCACTATGTTTGTCTTGTCTAAATTCCATTCTAACTTTGAAATTTTCACAAATGTTTTTTTATCGAGTGTTGTCAGCCTACAGTATAACTTACAGCAGAAACTTGCCTTAAAAAACCACAATGGTCTATTTTCGCATAGAAATGCTTGGCGGCAACGTCAGTTTGCCCGAAAACAAATGGCGTCCAACCCACCTCTGGGTTGAATTGTATCAACCCAGAACGAGTGGTTTATACAATAAGAGAAAAGTACTTCTGCGCTGCCAGATTAACAAGGATGGTTGGGTGAAAATCGGTGACGGGCGGGTGGAAGGGTCGTACACTGTTCCGTCTGGAACGGTCATCCCTCTGGAGGGGATCACGACAAACACATGTTTGGTGTCTTTTAAGTGGCGAAGCACCAAAAGTACTCTTTATAAAAACCGAATGAACATATCGACCTTCCTTGACCTCGTCCGCACCGAGTCCCCTCTTCGGGTTCAGGACGACAGCAATAAACTCGAGTCAACTATTAGTTTTGCTAAGTGGGGCAACGAATCGTCCTCTCTTGCTGTGGAGAAGGAACAGATGGTGTGGGACGTAGACGATGTCATACAGTTTAAGGAAGATCACATAATTCGGGGTTTGCCTCAAAAACAAGAGGAAGAAGAGACAGACCGCTAAAAGATGTACACCTTCGCGTTGGGGTTGTTGAAGGAGGAGAAGGAGGAGGCTGGGAAGGTGGACGACAAGGACGATACCGTAATGTCTGAAGAAGATTACATAGTTGTGGAATGGCCTCTTAGCGAAGAGGAAGAGAAGGTGGTTGAGGAGGAGGAGGTGGAGGTAGATGAGGTGATGGAGGAAGAACAGAAGGTGGAGGAGGAGGAAGGGAAGGTGGAGGAGGAGGATGAAAAGGTAGAGAAGGAGGAAGAAAAGGTGGAGGAGGAGGAAGGGAAGGTAAAGGAGGATATAGAGAAGGTGGAGGAGGTTAAAGTGCTCAAGGGGAGGTATGGGAGGTGGTGGACTATATTTCTTGGAGGGTGTTGGTCCACTTTTCTTTTATATTCCTGGTGGGTTTTGTTGAACGAAGGTTGAAAAGCGAGACCCCAAAATGTACCGCTGAACGTATGATAAAGGTTGTAAATAACTTGGTTATTTTATTTTATTACACCAATACAGTACAGTACGGCTACATATCAACTGTTGTATACATTTATAGTTATGGACTCGGTCTATCTACAGTACTGGCTTAGTGTGGGGGGCTGATTGTCGGGGCTGAGTGTGGGGGAAAGGGGCGAGTGTAATAAATGCTAGTAATAATAATAATTATAATAAACGGTTTATTAATAGAGTTGCAGCCGGTGGCTGAAATATACACTTACATTTGTCTTAGACATAATGATATAATATGCATTGAATACATTTACAGGGCTGTACAGTACATAAATCAGGAGTTGTTTATTATTTTAACAATAGACGGGATGGTGCTGTTCTTATATCTGATGGGCTGAATTTTGTTGTAGTGGCGGTACTGCGCGAGGTGGGTGGGGGGCTGCAGGTGACAGGAGGTGGCGATGACAAGGGTGGTGCATGTTCACTACAACACTAGTACTACATGTTCACTACAACACTAGTACTACATGTTCACTACAACACTAGTACTACATGTTCCTACAACACAAGTACTACATGTTCACTACAACGCTAGTACTACATGTTCACTACAACACTAGTACTACATGTTCACTACAACACTAGTACTACATGCTCATTACAACACAAGTACTACATGTTACTACAACACTAGTACCAAATGTTCACTACAACACTAGTACTACATGCTCATTACAACACTAGTACTACATGTACACTACAACACTAGTACTATATGTTCACTACAACACTAGTACTACATGCTCACTACAACACTAGTACTACATGTTCACTACAAGACGAGTACTACATGTTACTACATCACTAGTACTACATGTTCACTACAAAACTAGTCCGGCATGCTCATTACAACACTAGTACTACATGTTCACTACAACACAAGTACTACATGTTCACTACAACACTAGTACTACATGTTCCTACAACACAAGTACTACATGTTCACTACAACACTAGTACTACATGTTCACTACAACACTAGTACTACATGCTCATTACAACACTAGTACTACATGTACACTACAACACAGGTACTACATGTTCATTACATCACTAATACTACATGCTCACTACAACACAAGTACTACATGTTCAACTACAAGACGAGTACTACATGTTACTACATCACTAGTACTACATGTTCACTACAACACTAGTCCGGCATGCTCATTACAACACTAGTACTACATGTTCACTACAATTCTAGTACTACAAGTTCACTACAACACTAGTACTACCTTGTTCCTACAACACTTGTACTACATATTCATTACAAGAGTAGTACTACAAGTTCCTACAACACTAGTTCTACAAGTTCACTACAACACTAGTACTACATGGTCCTACAACACTAGTACTACATGTTCCTACAACACTAGTGCTACATGTTCACCACAACACTAGTACTACATGTTCACTACAACACTAGTACTACATGTTCCTACAACACTAGTGCTACATGTTCCTACAACACTAGTGCTACATGTTCCTACAACACTAGTACTACATGTTCACCACAACACTAGTACTACATGTTCACTACAACACTAGTACTACATGGTCCTACAACACTAGTACTACATGTTCCTACAACACTAGTACTACAAGTTCACTACAACACTAGTACTACATGGTCCTGCAACACTAGTACTACATGTTCCTACAACACTAGTACTACATGTTCCTACAACACTAGTGCTACATGTTCCTACAACACTAGTGCTACAGGTTCCTACAACACTAGTGCTACATGTTCACTACAACACTAGTACTACAAGTTCACTACAACACTAGTACTACATGTGCACTACAACACTAGTGCTACATGTTCCTACAACACTAGTACTACATGTTCACCACAACACTAGTACTACATGTTCACTACAACACTAGTACTACATGGTCCTACAACACTAGTACTACATGTTCCTACAACACTAGTACTACAAGTTCACTACAACACTAGTACTACATGGTCCTACAACACTAGTACTACATGTTCCTACAACACTAGTGCTACATGTTCACCACAACACTAGTACTACATGGTCCTGCAACACTAGTACTACATGTTCCTACAACACTAGTACTACATGTTCCTACAACACTAGTGCTACATGTTCCTACAACACTAGTGCTACAGATTCCTACAACACTAGTGCTACATGTTCACTACAACACTAGTACTACAAGTTCACTACAACACTAATACTACATGTGCACTACAACACTAGTGCTACATGTTCCTACAACACTAGTGCTACATGTTCACTACAACACTAGTACTACATGTTCCTACAACACTAGTGCTACATGTTCCTACAACACTAGTGCTACATGTTCACTACAACACTAGTACTACATGTTCCTACAACACTAGTGCTACATGTTCAGTACAATAGGTATCACTATGTTTGTCTTGTCTAAATTCCATTCTAACTTTGAAATTTTCACAAATGTTTTTTTATCGAGTGTTGTCAGCCTACAGTATAACTTACAGCAGAAACTTGCCTTAAAAAACCACAATGGTCTATTATCGCATAGAAATGATTGGCGGCAACGTCAGTTTGCCCGAAAACAAACGGCGTCCAACCCACCTCTGGGTAGAATTGTATCAACCCAGAATGAGTGGGTTATACAATAAGAGAAAAGTACTTCTGCACTGCCAGATTAACAAGGATGGTTGGGTGAAAATCGGTGACGGGCGGGTGGAAGGGTCGTACACTGTTCCGTCTGGAACGGTCATCCCTCTGGAGGGGATCACGACAAACACATGTTTGGTGTCTTTTAAGTGGCGAAGCACCAAAAGTACTCTTTACAAAAACCGGATGAACATATCGACCTTCCTTGACCTCGTCCGCACCGAGTCCCCTCTTCGGGTTCAGGACAAGAGCAATAAACTCGAGTCAACTATTAGTTTTACTAAGTGGGACACCGAATCGTCCTCTCTTGCTGTGGAGAAGGAACAGATGGTGTGGGACGTAGACGATGTCATACAGTTTAAGGAAGATCACATAATTCGGGGTTTGCCTCAAAAACAAGAGGAAGAAGAGACAGACCGCTAAAAGATGTACACCCTCGCCACTCTTGTGTTATGTGTGGCGTTGGGGTTGTTGAAGGAGGAGAAGGAGGAGGCTGGGAAGGTGGAGGATAAGGATGATACCGTAATGTCTGAAGAAGATTACGTAGTTGTGGAATGGCCTCTTAGCGAAGAGGAAGAGAAGGTGGAGGACAAAGACGATACCGTAATGTCTGAAGAAGATTACGTAGTTGTGGAATGGTCTCTTAGCGAAGAGGAAGAGAAGGTGGAGGACAAAGACGATACCGTAATGTCTGAAGAAGATTACGTAGTTGTGGAATGGCCTCTTAGCGAAGAGGAAGAGAAGGTGGAGGACAAAGACGATACCGTAATGTCTGAAGAAGATTACGTAGTTGTGGAATGGCCTCTTAGCGAAGAGGAAGAGAAGGTGGTTGAGGAGGAGGAGGTGGAGGTAGATAAGGTGATGGAGGAAGAACAGAAGGTGGAGGAGGAGGAAGGGAAGGTGGAGGAGGAGGAAGGGAAGGTGGAGGAGGAGGAAGGGAAGGTGGAGGAGGAGGAAGGGAAGGTAAAGGAGGATATAGAGAAGGTGGAGGAGGTTAAAGTACTCAAGGGGAGGTATGGGAGGTGGTGGACTATATTTCTTGGAGGGTGTTGGTCCACTTTTCTTTTATATTCCTGGTGGGTTTTGTTGAACGAAGGTTGAAAAGCGAGACCCCAAAATGTACCGCTAAACGTATGATAAAGGTTGTAAATAACTTGGTTATTTTATTTTATTACACCAATACAGTACAGTACGGCTACATATCAACTGTTGTATACATTTATAGTTATGGACTCGGTCTATCTACAGTACTGGCTTAGTGTGGGGGGCTGATTGTCGGGGCTGAGTGTGGGGGAAAGGGGCGAGTGTAATAAATGCTAATAATAATAATAATTATAATAAACGGTTTATTAATAGAGTTGCAGCCGGTGGCTGAAATATACACTTACATTTGTTTTAGACATAATGATATAATATGCATTGAATACATTTACAGGGCTGTACAGTACATAAATCAGGAGTTGTTTATTATTTTAACAATAGACGGGATGGTGCTGTTCTTATATCTATCGATGCTGGCTCTGATGGGCTGAATTTTGTTGTATTGGCGGACTGCGCGAGGTGGTTGGGGAGCAAGGTGACAGGAGGTGGCGATGACAAGGGTGGTGCATGTTCACTACAACACTAGTACAACATGTTCACTACAACACTAGTACTACATGTTCACTACAACACTAGTACTACATGTTCATTACAACACTAGTACTACATGTTCAATATAACACTAGTACTACATGTTCACTACAACACGAGTAATACATGTTCACTACAACACTATTACAACATGTTCATTATAACACTAGTACTACATGTTCACTACAACACTAGTACTACATTTTCACTACAACACTAGTACTACATGTTCACTACAAGTCTAGTACTATATGTTCACTAGAAGAGTAGTACGAAATGTTCACTACAACACTTTTACTACATGTCCACTACAACATTAGTACTACATGTTCCTACAACACAAGTACTACATGTTCACTACAAAACTGGTACTACATGTTCACTACAACACTAGTACTACATGTTCACTACAACACTAGTACTACATGTTCACCACAACACTAGTACTACATGTTCACTACAACACTAGTACTACATGGTCCTACAACACTAGTACTACATGTTCCTACAACACTAGTACTACAAGTTCACTACAACACTAGTACTACATGGTCCTGCAACACTAGTACTACATGTTCCTACAACACTAGTACTACATGTTCCTACAACACTAGTGCTACATGTTCCTACAACACTAGTGCTACAGGTTCCTACAACACTAGTGCTACATGTTCACTACAACACTAGTACTACAAGTTCACTACAACACTAGTACTACATGTGCACTACAACACTAGTGCTACATGTTCCTACAACACTAGTACTACATGTTCACCACAACACTAGTACTACATGTTCACTACAACACTAGTACTACATGGTCCTACAACACTAGTACTACATGTTCCTACAACACTAGTACTACAAGTTCACTACAACACTAGTACTACATGGTCCTACAACACTAGTACTACATGTTCCTACAACACTAGTGCTACATGTTCACCACAACACTAGTACTACATGGTCCTGCAACACTAGTACTACATGTTCCTACAACACTAGTACTACATGTTCCTACAACACTAGTGCTACATGTTCCTACATCACTAGTGCTACAGATTCCTACAACACTAGTGCTACATGTTCACTACAACACTAGTACTACAAGTTCACTACAACACTAATACTACATGTGCACTACAACACTAGTGCTACATGTTCCTACAACACTAGTGCTACATGTTCACTACAACACTAGTACTACATGTTCCTACAACACTAGTGCTACATGTTCCTACAACACTAGTGCTACATGTTCACTACAACACTAGTACTACATGTTCCTACAACACTAGTGCTACATGTTCAGTACAATAGGTATCACTATGTTTGTCTTGTCTAAATTCCATTCTAACTTTGAAATTTTCACAAATGCTTTTTTATCGAGTGTTGTCAGCCTACAGTATAACTTACAGCAGAAACTTGCCTTAAAAAACCACAATGGTCTATTATCGCATAGAAATGCTTGGCGGCAACGTCAGTTTGCCCGAAAACAAACGGCGTCCAACCCACCTCTGGGTTGAATTGTATCAACCCAGAATGAGTGGGTTATACAATAAGAGAAAAGTACTTCTGCACTGCCAGATTAACAAGGATGGTTGGGTGAAAATCGGTGACGGGCGGGTGGAAGGGTCGTACACTGTTCCGTCTGGAACGGTCATCCCTCTGGAGGGGATCACGACAAACACATGTTTGGTGTCTTTTAAGTGGCGAAGCACCAAAAGTACTCTTTACAAAAACCGGATGAACATATCGACCTTCCTTGACCTCGTCCGCACCGAGTCCCCTCTTCGGGTTCAGGACAAGAGCAATAAACTCGAGTCAACTATTAGTTTTACTAAGTGGGACACCGAATCGTCCTCTCTTGCTGTGGAGAAGGAACAGATGGTGTGGGACGTAGACGATGTCATACAGTTTAAGGAAGATCACATAATTCGGGGTTTGCCTCAAAAACAAGAGGAAGAAGAGACAGACCGCTAAAAGATGTACACCCTCGCCACTCTTGTGTTATGTGTGGCGTTGGGGTTGTTGAAGGAGGAGAAGGAGGAGGCTGGGAAGGTGGAGGATAAGGATGATACCGTAATGTCTGAAGAAGATTACGTAGTTGTGGAATGGCCTCTTAGCGAAGAGGAAGAGAAGGTGGAGGACAAAGACGATACCGTAATGTCTGAAGAAGATTACGTAGTTGTGGAATGGCCTCTTAGCGAAGAGGAAGAGAAGGTGGAGGACAAAGACGATACCGTAATGTCTGAAGAAGATTACGTAGTTGTGGAATGGCCTCTTAGCGAAGAGGAAGAGAAGGTGGAGGACAAAGACGATACCGTAATGTCTGAAGAAGATTACGTAGTTGTGGAATGGCCTCTTAGCGAAGAGGAAGAGAAGGTGGAGGACAAAGACGATACCGTAATGTCTGAAGAAGATTACGTAGTTGTGGAATGGCCTCTTAGCGAAGAGGAAGAGAAGGTGGTTGAGGAGGAGGAGGTGGAGGTAGATAAGGTGATGGAGGAAAAACAGAAGGTGGAGGAGGAGGAAGGGAAGGTGGAGGAGGAGGAAGGGAAGGTGGAGGAGGAGGAAGGGAAGGTGGAGGAGGAGGAAGGGAAGGTGGAGGAGGATATAGAGAAGGTGGAGGAGGTTAAAGTACTCAAGGGGAGGTATGGGAGGTGGTGGACTATATTTCTTGGAGGGTGTTGGTCCACTTTTCTTTTATATTCCTGGTGGGTTTTGTTGAACGAAGGTTGAAAAGCGAGACCCCAAAATGTACCGCTGAACGTATGATAAAGGTTGTAAATAACTTGGTTATTTTATTTTATTACACCAATACAGTACAGTACGGCTACATATCAACGGTTGTATACATTTATAGTTATGGACTCGGTCTATCTACAGTACTGGCTTAGTGTGGGGGGCTGATTGTCGGGGCTGAGTGTGGGGGAAAGGGGCGAGTGTAATAAATGCTAATAATAATAATAATTATAATAAACGGTTTATTAATAGAGTTGCAGCCGGTGGCTGAAATATACACTTACATTTGTTTTAGACATAATGATATAATATGCATTGAATACATTTACAGGGCTGTACAGTACATAAATCAGGAGTTGTTTATTATTTTAACAATAGACGGGATGGTGCTGTTCTTATATCTATCGGTGCTGGCTCTGATGGGCTGAATTTTGTTGTATTGGCGGACTGCGCGAGGTGGTTGGGGAGCAAGGTGACAGGAGGTGGCGATGACAAGGGTGGTGCATGTTCACTACAACACTAGTACAACATGTTCACTACAACACTAGTACTACATGTTCACTACAACACTAGTACTACATGTTCATTACAACACTAGCACTACATGTTCAATATAACACTAGTACTACATGTTCACTACAACACGAGAAATACATGTTCACTACAACACTATTACAACATATTCATTATAACACTAGTACTACATGTTCACTACAACACTAGTACTACATTTTCACTACAACACTAGTACTACATGTTCACTACAAGTCTAGTACTATATGTTCACTAAAAGAGTAGTACGAAATGTTCACTACAACACTTTTACTACATGTCCACTACAACATTAGTACTACATGTTCCTACAACACAAGTACTACATGTTCACTACAAAACTGGTACTACATGTTCACTACAACACTAGTACTACATGTTCACTACAACACTAGTACTACATGTTCACCACAACACTAGTACTACATGTTCACTACAACACTAGTACTACATGGTCCTACAACACTAGTACTACATGTTCCTACAACACTAGTACTACAAGTTCACTACAACACTAGTACTACATGGTCCTGCAACACTAGTACTACATGTTCCTACAACACTAGTACTACATGTTCCTACAACACTAGTACTACATGTTCCTACAACACTAGTTCTACAGGTTCCTACAACACTAGTGCTACATGTTCACTACAACACTAGTACTACAAGTTCACTACAACACTAGTACTACATGTGCACTACAACACTAGTGCTACATGTTCCTACAACACTAGTACTACATGTTCACCACAACACTAGTACTACATGTTCACTACAACACTAGTACTACATGGTCCTACAACACTAGTACTACATGTTCCTACAACACAAGTACTACAAGTTCACTACAACACTAGTACTACATGGTCCTACAACACTAGTACTACATGTTCCTACAACACTAGTGCTACATGTTCACCACAACACTAGTACTACAT
Source organism: Homarus gammarus (assembly GCA_958450375.1). Taxonomy (NCBI): domain Eukaryota; kingdom Metazoa; phylum Arthropoda; class Malacostraca; order Decapoda; family Nephropidae; genus Homarus; species Homarus gammarus. Next base: position 517,206 of record CAUDMG010003340.1, read on the forward strand.
GGTCCTGCAACACTAGTACTACATGTTCCTACAACACTAGTACTACATGTTCCTACAACACTAGTGCTACATGTTCCTACAACACTAGTGCTACAGATTCCTACAACACTAGTGCTACATGTTCACTACAACACTAGTACTACAAGTTCACTACAACACTAATACTACATGTGCACTACAACACTAGTGCTACATGTTCCTACAACACGAGTGCTACATGTTCACTACAACACTAGTACTACATGTTCCTACAACACTAGTGCTACATGTTCCTACAACACTAGTGCTACATGTTCACTACAACACTAGTACTACATGTTCCTACAACACTAGTGCTACATGTTCAGTACAATAGGTATCACTATGTTTGTCTTGTCTAAATTCCATTCTAACTTTGAAATTTTCACAAATGTTTTTTTATCGAGTGTTGTCAGCCTACAGTATAACTTACAGCAGAAACTTGCCTTAAAAAACCACAATGGTCTATTATCGCATAGAAATGATTGGCGGCAACGTCAGTTTGCCCGAAAACAAACGGCGTCCAACCCACCTCTGGGTTGAATTGTATCAACCCAGAATGAGTGGGTTATACAATAAGAGAAAAGTACTTCTGCACTGCCAGATTAACAAGGATGGTTGGGTGAAAATCGGTGACGGGCGGGTGGAAGGGTCGTACACTGTTCCGTCTGGAACGGTCATCCCTCTGGAGGGGATCACGACAAACACATGTTTGGTGTCTTTTAAGTGGCGAAGCACCAAAAGTACTCTTTACAAAAACCGGATGAACATATCGACCTTCCTTGACCTCGTCCGCACCGAGTCCCCTCTTCGGGTTCAGGACAAGAGCAATAAACTCGAGTCAACTATTAGTTTTACTAAGTGGGACACCGAATCGTCCTCTCTTGCTGTGGAGAAGGAACAGATGGTGTGGGACGTAGACGATGTCATACAGTTTAAGGAAGATCACATAATTCGGGGTTTGCCTCAAAAACAAGAGGAAGAAGAGACAGACCGCTAAAAGATGTACACCCTCGCCACTCTTGTGTTATGTGTGGCGTTGGGGTTGTTGAAGGAGGAGAAGGAGGAGGCTGGGAAGGTGGAGGATAAGGATGATACCGTAATGTCTGAAGAAGATTACGTAGTTGTGGAATGGCCTCTTAGCGAAGAGGAAGAGAAGGTGGAGGACAAAGACGATACCGTAATGTCTGAAGAAGATTACGTAGTTGTGGAATGGCCTCTTAGCGAAGAGGAAGAGAAGGTGGAGGACAAAGACGATACCGTAATGTCTGAAGAAGATTACGTAGTTGTGGAATGGCCTCTTAGCGAAGAGGAAGAGAAGGTGGAGGACAAAGACGATACCGTAATGTCTGAAGAAGATTACGTAGTTGTGGAATGGCCTCTTAGCGAAGAGGAAGAGAAGGTGGTTGAGGAGGAGGAGGTGGAGGTAGATAAGGTGATGGAGGAAGAACAGAAGGTGGAGGAGGAGGAAGGGAAGGTGGAGGAGGAGGAAGGGAAGGTGGAGGAGGAGGAAGGGAAGGTGGAGGAGGAGGAAGGGAAGGTAAAGGAGGATATAGAGAAGGTGGAGGAGGTTAAAGTACTCAAGGGGAGGTATGGGAGGTGGTGGACTATATTTCTTGGAGGGTGTTGGTCCACTTTTCTTTTATATTCCTGGTGGGTTTTGTTGAACGAAGGTTGAAAAGCGAGACCCCAAAATGTACCGCTGAGCGTATGATAAAGGTTGTAAATAACTTGGTTATTTTATTTTATTACACCAATACAGTACAGTACGGCTACATATCAACTGTTGTATACATTTATAGTTATGGACTCGGTCTATCTACAGTACTGGCTTAGTGTGGGGGGCTGATTGTCGGGGCTGAGTGTGGGGGAAAGGGGCGAGTGTAATAAATGCTAATAATAATAATAATTATAATAAACGGTTTATTAATAGAGTTGCAGCCGGTGGCTGAAATATACACTTACATTTGTTTTAGACATAATGATATAATATGCATTGAATACATTTACAGGGCTGTACAGTACATAAATCAGGAGTTGTTTATTATTTTAACAATAGACGGGATGGTGCTGTTCTTATATCTATCGGTGCTGGCTCTGATGGGCTGAATTTTGTTGTATTGGCGGACTGCGCGAGGTGGTTGGGGAGCAAGGTGACAGGAGGTGGCGATGACAAGGGTGGTGCATGTTCACTACAACACTAGTACAACATGTTCACTACAAAACTAGTACTACATGTTCACTACAACACTAGTACTACATGTTCATTACAACACTATTACAACATGTTCATTATAACACTAGTACTACATGTTCACTACAACACTAGTACTACATTTTCACTACAACACTAGTACTACATGTTCACTACAAGTCTAGTACTATATGTTCACTAGAAGAGTAGTACGAAATGTTCACTACAACACTTTTACTACATGTCCACTACAACATTAGTACTACATGTTCCTACAACACAAGTACTACATGTTCACTACAAAACTGGTACTACATGTTCACTACAACACTAGTACTACATGTTCACTACAACACTAGTACTACATGTTCCTACAACACAAGTACTACATGTTCACTACAACACTAGTACTACATGTTCACTACAACACAAGTACTACATGCTCATTACAACACTAGTACTACATGTTCACTACAACACTAGTACTACATGTTCCTACAACACAAGTACTACATGTTCCCAGCAACACTAGTACTACATGTTCACTACAACACTAGTACTACATGTTCCTACAACACAAGTACTACATGTTCACTACAACAATAGTACTACATGTTCCTACAACACAAGTACTACATGTTCACTACAACACTAGTACTACATGTTCACTACAACACTAATACTACAAGTTCCTACAACACTAGTGCTACATGTTCACTACAACACTAGTACTACAAGTTCACTACAACACTAGTACTACATGTGCACTACAACACTAGTGCTACAGGTTCCTACAACTCTAGTCCTACATGTTCACTACAACACTAGTACTACAAGTTCCTACAACACTAGTGCTACATGTTCACTACAACACTAGTACTACAAGTTCACTACAACACTAGTACTACATGTGCACTACAACACTAGTGCTACAGGTTCCTACAACACTAGTGCCACATGTTCACTACAACACTAGTACTACATGTTCCTACAACACTAGTGCTACATGTTCACTACAACACTAGTGCTACATGTTCCTACAACACTAGTACTACATGTTCCTACAACACTAGTACTACATGTTCACTACAACACTAGTGCTACATGTTCACTACAACACTAGTACTACATGTTCCTACAACACTAGTACTACATGTTCACTACAATAGGTATCACTATGTTTGTCTTGTCTAAATTCCATTCTAACTTTGAAATTTTCACAAATGTTTCTTTTATCGAGTGTTGTCAGCCTACAGTATAACTTACAGCAGAAACTTGCCTTAAAAAACCACAATGGTCTATTATCGCATAGAAATGCTTGGCGGCAACGTCAGTTTGCCCGAAAACAAATGGCGTCCATCCCACCTCTGGGTTGAATTGTATCAACCCAGAACGAGTGGTTTATACAATAAGAGAAAAGTACTTCTGCGCTGCCAGATTAACAAGGATGGTTGGGTGAAAATCGGTGACGGGCGGGTGGAAGGGTCGTACAGTGTTCCGTCTGGAACGGTCATCCCTCTGGAGGGGATCACGACAAACACATGTTTGGTGTCTTTTAAGTGGCGAAGCACCAAAAGTACTCTTTATAAAAACCGAATGAACATATCGACCTTCCTTGACCTCGTCCGCACCGAGTCCCCTCTTCGGGTTCAGGACGACAGCAATAAACTCTAGTCAACTATTAGTTTTGCTAAGTGGGGCAACGAATCGTCCTCTCTTGCTGTGGAGAAGGAACAGATGGTGTGGGACGTAGACGATGTCATACAGTTTAAGGAAGATCACATAATTCGGGGTTTGCCTCAAAAACAAGAGGAAGAAGAGACAGACAGCTAAAAGATGTACACCTTTGCGTTGGGGTTGTTGAAGGAGGAGAAGGAGGAGGCTGGGAAGGTGGAGGACAAGGACGATACCGTAATGTCTGAAGAAGATTACATAGTTGTGGAATGGCCTCTTAGCGAAGAGGAAGAGAAGGTGGTTGAGGAGGAGGAAGAGAAGGTGGTTGAGGAGGAGGAGGTGGAGGTAGATGAGGTGATGGAGGAAGAACAGAAGGTGGAGGAGGAGGAAGGGAAGGTGGAGGAGGAGGATGAAAAGGTAGAGAAGGAGGAAGAAAAGGTGGAGGAGGAGGAAGGGAAGGTAAAGGAGGATATAGAGAAGGTGGAGGAGGTTAAAGTACTCAAGGGGAGGTATGGGAGGTGGTGGACTATATTTCTTGGAGGGTGTTGGTCCACTTTTCTTTTATATTCCTGGTGGGTTTTGTTGAACGAAGGTTGAAAAGCGAGACCCCAAAATGTACCGCTGAACGTATGATAAAGGTTGTAAATAACTTGGTTATTTTATTTTATTACACCAATACAGTACAGTACGGCTACATATCAACTGTTGTATACATTTATAGTTATGGACTCGGTCTATCTACAGTACTGGCTTAGTGTGGGGGGCTGATTGTCGGGGCTGAGTGTGGGGGAAAGGGGCGAGTGTAATAAATGCTAATAATAATAATAATTATAATAAACGGTTTATTAATAGAGTTGCAGCCGGTGGCTGAAATATACACTTACATTTGTTTTAGACATAATGATATAATATGCATTGAATACATTTACAGGGCTGTACAGTACATAAATCAGGAGTTGTTTATTATTTTAACAATGGACGGGATGGTGCTGTTCTTATATCTATCGGTGCTGGCTCTGATGGGCTGAATTTTGTTGTATTGGCGGTACTGCCCGAGGTGGGTGGGGGGCTGCAGGTGACAGGAGGTGGCGATGACAAGGGTGGTGCATGTTCACTACAACACTAGTACTACATGTTCACTACAACACTAGTACTACATGCTCATTACAACAAAAGTACTACATGTTACTACAACACTAGTACCAAATGTTCACTACAACACTAGTACTACATGCTCATTACAACACTAGTACTACATGTACACTACAACACTAGTACTACATGTTCACTACAACACTAGTACTACATGCTCACTACAACACTAGTACTACATGTTCACTACAAGACGAGTACTACATGTTACTACATCACTAGTACTACATGTTCACTACAACACTAGTCCGGCATGCTCATTACAACACTATGTACTACATGTTCACTACAACACAAGTACTACATGTTCACTACAACACTAGTACTACATGTTCCTACAACACAAGTACTACATGTTCACTACAACACTAGTACTACATGTTCACTACAACACTAGTACTACATGCTCATTACAACACTAGTACTACATGTACACTACAACACTAGTACTACATGTTCACTACATCACTAATACTACATGCTCACTACAACACTAGCACTACATGTTCAACTACAACACTAGTCCGGCATGCTCATTACAACACTAGTACTACATGTTCACTACAATACTAGTACTACAAGTTCACTACAACACTAGTACTACCTTGTTCCTACAACACTTGTACTACATATTCATTACAAGAGTTGTACTACAAGTTCCCTACAACACTAGTACTACATGTTCACTACAACACTAATACTACAAGTTCCTACAACACTAGTACTACAAGTTCACTACAACACTAGTACTACATGGTCCTACAACACTAGTACTACATGTTCCTACAACACTAGTGCTACATGTTCACAACAACACTAGTACTACATGTTCACTACAACACTAGTACTACATGTTCCTACAACACTAGTGCTACATGTTCCTACAACACTAGTGCTACATGTTCCTACAACACTAGTACTACATGTTCACCACAACACTAGTACTACATGTTCACTACAACACTAGTACTACATGGTCCTACAACACTAGTACTACATGTTCCTACAACACTAGTACTACAAGTTCACAACAACACTGGTACTACATGGTCCTTCAACACTAGTACTACAGTACATGTTCCTACAACACTAGTGCTACAATTTCACCACAACACTAGTACTACATGGTCCTGCAACACTAGTACTACATGTTCCTACAACACTAGTACTACATGTTCCTACAACACTAGTGCTACATGTTCCTACAACACTAGTGCTACAGGTTCCTACAACACTAGTGCTACATGTTCACTACAACACTAGTACTACAAGTTCACTACAACACTAGTTCTACATGTGCACTACAACACTAGTGCTACATGTTCCTACAACACTAGTGCTACATGTTCACTACAACACTAGTGCTACATGTTCCTACAACCCTAGTGCTACATGTTCACTACAACACTAGTACTACATGTTCCTACAACACTAGTGCTACATGTTCCTACAACACTAGTGCTACATGTTCACTACAACTCTAGTACTACATGTTCCTACAACACTAGTGCTACATGTTCACTACAATAGGCATCACTATATTTGTCTTGTCTAAATTCCATTCTAACTTTGAAATTTTCACAAATGTTTCTTTTATCGAGTGTTGTCAGCCTACAGTATAACTTACAGCAGAAACTTGCCTTAAAAAACCACAATGGTCTATTATCGCATAGAAATGATTGGCGGCAAAGTCAGTTTGCCCGAAAACAAACGGCGTCCAACCCACCTCTGGGTTGAATTGTATCAACCCAGAATGAGTGGGTTATACAATAAGAGAAAAGTACTTCTGCACTGCCAGATTAACAAGGATGGTTGGGTGAAAATCGGTGACGGGCGGGTGGAAGGGTCGTACACTGTTCCGTCTGCAACGGTCATCCCTCTGGAGGGGATCACGACAAACACATGTTTGGTGTCTTTTAAGTGGCGAAGCACCAAAAGTACTCTTTACAAAAACCGGATGAACATATCGACCTTACTTGACCTCGTCCGCACCGAGTCCCCTCTTCGGGTTCAGGACAAGAGCAATAAACTCGAGTCAACTATTAGTTTTACGAAGTGGGACACCGAATCGTCCTCTCTTGCTGTGGAGAAGGAACAGATGGTGTGGGACGTAGACGATGTCATCCAGTTTAAGGAAGATCACATAATTCGGGGTTTGCCTCAAAAACAAGAGGAAGAAGAGACAGACCGCTAAAAGATGTACACCCTCGCCACTCTTGTGTTATGTGTGGCGTTGGGGTTGTTGAAGGAGGAGAAGGAGGAGGCTGGGAAGGTGGAGGACAAGGACGATACCGTAATGTCTGAAGAAGATTACGTAGTTGTGGAATGGCCTCTTAGCGAAGAGGAAGAGAAGGTGGAGGACAAAGACGATACCGTAATGTCTGAAGAAGATTACGTAGTTGTGGAATGGTCTCTTAGCGAAGAGGAAGAGAAGGTGGAGGACAAAGACGATACCGTAATGTCTGAAGAAGATTACGTAGTTGTGGAATGGCCTCTTAGCGAAGAGGAAGAGAAGGTGGAGGACAAAGACGATACCGTAATGTCTGAAGAAGATTACGTAGTTGTGGAATGGCCTCTTAGCGAAGAGGAAGAGAAGGTGGAGGACAAAGACGATACCGTAATGTCTGAAGAAGATTACGTAGTTGTGGAATGGCCTCTTAGCGAAGAGGAAGAGAACGTGGAGGACAAAGACGATACCGTAATGTCTGAAGGAGATTACGTAGTTGTGGAATGGCCTATAAACGAAGAGGAAGAGAAGGTGGTTGAAGAGGAGGAGGTGGAGGTAGATAAGGTGATGGAGGAAGAACAGAGGGTGGAGGAGGAGGAAGGGAAGGTGGAGGAGGAGGAAGGGAAGGTGGAGGAGGAGGAAGGGAAGGTGGAGGAGGAGGAAGGGAAGGTAAAGGAGGATATAGAGAAGGTGGAGGAGGTTAAAGTACTCAAGGGGAGGTATGGGAGGTGGTGGACTATATTTCTTGGAGGGTGTTGGTCCACTTTTCTTTTATATTCCTGGTGGGTTTTGTTGAACGAAGGTTGAAAAGCGAGACCCCAAAATGTACCGCTGAACGTATGATAAAGGTTGTAAATAACTTGGTTATTTTATTTTATTACACCAATACAGTACAGTACGGCTACATATCAACTGTTGTATACATTTATAGTTATGGACTCGGTCTATCTACAGTACTGGCTTAGTGTGGGGGGCTGATTGTCGGGGCTGAGTGTGGGGGAAAGGGGCGAGTGTAATAAATGCTAATAATAATAATAATTATAATAAACGGTTTATTAATAGAGTTGCAGCCGGTGGCTGAAATATACACTTACATTTGTTTTAGACATAATGATATAATATGCATTGAATACATTTACAGGGCTGTACAGTACATAAATCAGGAGTTGTTTATTATTTTAACAATGGACGGGATGGTGCTGTTCTTATATCTATCGGTGCTGGCTCTGATGGGCTGAATTTTGTTGTATTGGCGGTACTGCCCGAGGTGGGTGGGGGGCTGCAGGTGACAGGAGGTGGCGATGACAAGGGTGGTGCATGTTCACTACAACACTAGTACTACATGTTCACTACAACACTAGTACTACATGCTCATTACAACAAAAGTACTACATGTTACTACAACACTAGTACCAAATGTTCACTACAACACTAGTACTACATGCTCATTACAACACTAGTACTACATGTACACTACAACACTAGTACTACATGTTCACTACAACACTAGTACTACATGCTCACTACAACACTAGTACTACATGTTCACTACAAGACGAGTACTACATGTTACTACATCACTAGTACTACATGTTCACTACAACACTAGTCCGGCATGCTCATTACAACACTATGTACTACATGTTCACTACAACACAAGTACTACATGTTCACTACAACACTAGTACTACATGTTCCTACAACACAAGTACTACATGTTCACTACAACACTAGTACTACATGTTCACTACAACACTAGTACTACATGCTCATTACAACACTAGTACTACATGTACACTACAACACTAGTACTACATGTTCACTACATCACTAATACTACATGCTCACTACAACACTAGCACTACATGTTCAACTACAACACTAGTCCGGCATGCTCATTACAACACTAGTACTACATGTTCACTACAATACTAGTACTACAAGTTCACTACAACACTAGTACTACCTTGTTCCTACAACACTTGTACTACATATTCATTACAAGAGTAGTACTACAAGTTCCCTACAACACTAGTACTACATGTTCACTACAACACTAATACTACAAGTTCCTACAACACTAGTACTACAAGTTCACTACAACACTAGTACTACATGGTCCTACAACACTAGTACTACATGTTCCTACAACACTAGTGCTACATGTTCACAACAACACTAGTACTACATGTTCACTACAACACTAGTACTACATGTTCCTACAACACTAGTGCTACATGTTCCTACAACACTAGTGCTACATGTTCCTACAACACTAGTACTACATGTTCACCACAACACTAGTACTACATGTTCACTACAACACTAGTACTACATGGTCCTACAACACTAGTACTACATGTTCCTACAACACTAGTACTACAAGTTCACAACAACACTGGTACTACATGGTCCTTCAACACTAGTACTACAGTACATGTTCCTACAACACTAGTGCTACAATTTCACCACAACACTAGTACTACATGGTCCTGCAACACTAGTACTACATGTTCCTACAACACTAGTACTACATGTTCCTACAACACTAGTGCTACATGTTCCTACAACACTAGTGCTACAGGTTCCTACAACACTAGTGCTACATGTTCACTACAACACTAGTACTACAAGTTCACTACAACACTAGTTCTACATGTGCACTACAACACTAGTGCTACATGTTCCTACAACACTAGTGCTACATGTTCACTACAACACTAGTGCTACATGTTCCTACAACCCTAGTGCTACATGTTCACTACAACACTAGTACTACATGTTCCTACAACACTAGTGCTACATGTTCCTACAACACTAGTGCTACATGTTCACTACAACTCTAGTACTACATGTTCCTACAACACTAGTGCTACATGTTCACTACAATAGGCATCACTATATTTGTCTTGTCTAAATTCCATTCTAACTTTGAAATTTTCACAAATGTTTTTTTATCGAGTGTTGTCAGCCTACAGTATAACTTACAGCAGAAACTTGCCTTAAAAAACCACAATGGTCTATTATCGCATAGAAATGATTGGCGGCAAAGTCAGTTTGCCCGAAAACAAACGGCGTCCAACCCACCTCTGGGTTGAATTGTATCAACCCAGAATGAGTGGGTTATACAATAAGAGAAAAGTACTTCTGCACTGCCAGATTAACAAGGATGGTTGGGTGAAAATCGGTGACGGGCGGGTGGAAGGGTCGTACACTGTTCCGTCTGCAACGGTCATCCCTCTGGAGGGGATCACGACAAACACATGTTTGGTGTCTTTTAAGTGGCGAAGCACCAAAAGTACTCTTTACAAAAACCGGATGAACATATCGACCTTCCTTGACCTCGTCCGCACCGAGTCCCCTCTTCGGGTTCAGGACAAGAGCAATAAACTCGAGTCAACTATTAGTTTTACGAAGTGGGACACCGAATCGTCCTCTCTTGCTGTGGAGAAGGAACAGATGGTGTGGGACGTAGACGATGTCATCCAGTTTAAGGAAGATCACATAATTCGGGGTTTGCCTCAAAAACAAGAGGAAGAAGAGACAGACCGCTAAAAGATGTACACCCTCGCCACTCTTGTGTTATGTGTGGCGTTGGGGTTGTTGAAGGAGGAGAAGGAGGAGGCTGGGAAGGTGGAGGACAAGGACGATACCGTAATGTCTGAAGAAGATTACGTAGTTGTGGAATGGCCTCTTAGCGAAGAGGAAGAGAAGGTGGAGGACAAAGACGATACCGTAATGTCTGAAGAAGATTACGTAGTTGTGGAATGGCCTCTTAGCGAAGAGGAAGAGAAGGTGGAGGACAAAGACGATACCGTAATGTCTGAAGAAGATTACGTAGTTGTGGAATGGCCTCTTAGCGAAGAGGAAGAGAACGTGGAGGACAAAGACGATACCGTAATGTCTGAAGGAGATTACGTAGTTGTGGAATGGCCTATAAACGAAGAGGAAGAGAAGGTGGTTGAAGAGGAGGAGGTGGAGGTAGATAAGGTGATGGAGGAAGAACAGAAGGTGGAGGAGGAGGAAGGGAAGGTGGAGGAGGAGGAAGGGAAGGTGGAGGAGGAGGAAGGGAAGGTGGAGGAGGAGGAAGGGAAGGTAAAGGAGGATATAGAGAAGGTGGAGGAGGTTAAAGTACTCAAGGGGAGGTATGGGAGGTGGTGGACTATATTTCTTGGAGGGTGTTGGTCCACTTTTCTTTTATATTCCTGGTGGGTTTTGTTGAACGAAGGTTGAAAAGCGAGACCCCAAAATGTACCGCTGAACGTATGATAAAGGTTGTAAATAACTTGGTTATTTTATTTTATTACACCAATACAGTACAGTACGGCTACATATCAACTGTTGTATACATTTATAGTTATGGACTCGGTCTATCTACAGTACTGGCTTATTGTGGGGGGCTGATTGTCGGGGCTGAGTGTGGGAAAAAGGGGCGAGTGTAATAAATGCTAATAATAAAAATAATTATAATAAACGGTTTATTAATAGAGTTGCAGCCGGTGGCTGAAATATACACTTACATTTGTTTTAGACATAATGATATAATATGCATTGAATACATTTACAGGGCTGTACAGTACATAAATCAGGAGTTGTTTAATATTTTAACAATAGACGGGATGGTGCTGTTCTTATATCTATCGGTGCTGGCTCTGATGGGCTGAATTTTGTTGTAGTGGCGGTACTGCGCGAGGTGGTTGGGGAGCAAGGTGACAGGAGGTGGCGATGACAAAGGTGGTGCATGTTCACTACAACACTAGTACTACATGTTCACTACAACACTAGTACTACATGTTCACTACAACACTAGTACTACATGTTCACTACAAGAGCAGTACGATATGTTCACTACAACACGAGTAATACATGTTCACTACAACACTATTACTACATGTTCATTATAACACTAGTACTACATGTTCACTACAACACTAAGACTACATTTTCACTACAACACTAGTACTACATGTTCACTACAAGTCTAGTACTATATGTTCACTACAAGAGTAGTACGAAATGTTCACTACAACACTTTTACTACATGTCCACTACAACATTAGTACTACATGTTCCTACAACACAAGTACTACATGTTCACTACAACACTAGTACTACATGTTCACTACAACACTAGTACTACATGTTCACTACAACACTAGTACTACATGTTCACTACAAGAGCAGTACGACATGTTCACTACAACACTAGTACTACATGTTCACTACAACACAAGTACTACATGTTCACTACAACACTAGTACTACATGTTCATTACAACACTAGTACTACATGTTCAATATAACACTAGTACTACATGTTCACTACAACACGAGTAATGCATGTTCACTACAACACTATTACTACATGTTCATTATAACACTAGTACTACATGTTCACTACAACACTAAGACTACATTTTCACTACAACACTAGTACTACATGTTCACTACAAGTCTAGTACTATATGTTCACTACAAGAGTAGTACGAAATGTTCACTACAACACTTTTACTACATGTCCACTACAACATTAGTACTACATGTTCCTACAACACAAGTACTACATGTTCACTACAACACTGGTACTACATGTTCACTACAACACTAGTACTACATGTTCACTACAACACAAGTACTACATGCTCATTACAACACTAGTACTACATGTTTACTACAACACTAGTACTACATGTTCCTACAACACAAGTACTACATGTTCCCTGCAACACTAGTACTACATGTTCACTACAACACTAGTACTACATGTTCCTACAACACAAGTACTACATGTTCACTACAACAATAGTACTACATGTTCCTACAACACAAGTACTACATGTTCACTACAACACTAGTACTACATGTTCCTACAACACAAGTACTACATGTTCACTACAACACTAGTACTACATGTTCACTACAACACAAGTACTACATGCTCATTACAACACTAGTACTACATGTTCACTACAACACTAGTACTACATGTTCCTACAACACAAGTACTACATGTTCCCTGCAACACTAGTACTACATGTTCACTACAACACTAGTACTACATGTTCCTACAACACAAGTACTACATGTTCACTACAACAATAGTACTACATGTTCCTAAAACACAAGTACTACATGTTCACTACAACACTAGTACTACATGTTCACTACAACACTAGTACTACATGTTCACTACAAGAGCAGTACGACATGTTCACTACAACACTAGTACTACATGTTCACTACAACAAAAGTACTACATGTTCACTACAACACTAGTACCACATGTTCATTACAACACTAGTACTACATGTTCAATATAACACTAGTAATACATGTTCACTACAACACGAGTAATACATGTTCACTACAACACTATTACTACATGTTCATTATAACACTAGTACTACATGTTCACTACAACACTAAGACTACATTTTCACTACAACACTAGTACTACATGTTCACTACAAGTCTAGTACTATATGTTCACTACAAGAGTAGTACGAAATGTTCACTACAACACTTTTACTACATGTCCACTACAACATTAGTACTACATGTTCCTACAACACAAGTACTACATGTTCACTACAACACTGGTACTACATGTTCACTACAACACTAGTACTACATGTTCACTACAACACAAGTACTACATGCTCATTACAACACTAGTACTACATGTTTACTACAACACTAGTACTACATGTTCCTACAACACAAGTACTACATGTTCCCTGCAACACTAGTACTACATGTTCACTACAACACTAGTACTACATGTTCCTACAACACAAGTACTACATGTTCACTACAACAATAGTACTACATGTTCCTACAACACAAGTACTACATGTTCACTACAACACTAGTACTACATGTTCCTACAACACAAGTACTACATGTTCACTACAACACTAGTACTACATGTTCACTACAACACAAGTACTACATGCTCATTACAACACTAGTCCTACATGTTCACTACAACACTAGTACTACATGTTCCTACAACACAAGTACTACATGTTCCCTGCAACACTAGTACTACATGTTCACTACAACACTAGTACTACATGTTCCTACAACACAAGTACTACATGTTCACTACAACAATAGTACTACATGTTCCTAAAACACAAGTACTACATGTTCACTACAACACTAGTACTACATGTTCACTACAACACTAGTACTACAAGTTCCTACAACACTAGTGCTACATGTTCACTACAACACTAGTACTACAAGTTCACTACAACACTAGTACTACATGTGCACTACAACACTAGTGCTACAGGTTCCTACAACTCTAGTCCTACATGTTCACTACAACACTAGTACTACAAGTTCCTACAACACTAGTGCTACATGTTCACTACAACACTAGTACTACAAGTTCACTACAACACTAGTACTACATGTGCACTACAACACTAGTGCTACAGGTTCCTACAACACTAGTGCCACATGTTCACTACAACACTAGTACTACATGTTCCTACAACACTAGTGCTACATGTTCACTACAACACTAGTGCTACATGTTCCTACAACACTAGTACTACATGTTCCTACAACACTAGTACTACATGTTCACTACAACACTAGTGCTACATGTTCACTACAACACTAGTACTACATGTTCCTACAACACTAGTACTACATGTTCACTACAATAGGTATCACTATGTTTGTCTTGTCTAAATTCCATTCTAACTTTGAAATTTTCACAAATGTTTCTTTTATCGAGTGTTGTCAGCCTACAGTATAACTTACAGCAGAAACTTGCCTTAAAAAACCACAATGGTCTATTATCGCATAGAAATGCTTGGCGGCAACGTCAGTTTGCCCGAAAACAAATGGCGTCCATCCCACCTCTGGGTTGAATTGTATCAACCCAGAACGAGTGGTTTATACAATAAGAGAAAAGTACTTCTGCGCTGCCAGATTAACAAGGATGGTTGGGTGAAAATCGGTGACGGGCGGGTGGAAGGGTCGTACAGTGTTCCGTCTGGAACGGTCATCCC